>CAKNXH010059469.1:86155-179835 GCA_932178445.1 Andricus quercusramuli
TTACTATAAAAAACCGATTTTCAAAATATATAAATTACCATAACTTCGCTACTCTTCAATAAAATGTATTAATATTATAGGTCAATCGATTCGTCCCGAACCAAGGCATCTTTTATATTCTTGCATCAACTTTGAATTATGCGAATGAAGGAAGTTTTACTATAAAAAACCGATTTTTAAAATATTATTGAGTGCTAGAAAAAAATGCAATAAATATTTTTCGAAATCCTTCGGTCAGTTTCAAGATATTAGTGAGGAAAATAAGATCTCCAAATTTCATTAATTTATCTGCAACCGTTTTCCAGTTATCGTGTTCACAAAAAAGCGTGACATCCACACATCCACACATCCATACATCCACACATCCACACACACACACATCCGGACAATTGCTTAGAACATTGTATTAGACATTTTTAAATTAGGGAGGGTTTAATTAAATGAATTTAAAAATTGTGAAAAATGTCACCATTACAAAGCTTCCTCTATGAGGAAGCAAAAGGGACGGGCTGTGATCCCTGGCTTTGTGTGACTTTACACAATATCCGTAGGGTAAAACTGGCTATAAATTGCGGATGACAGTCAGCATGGCAGCTGTAAAAAATATGCCTGCATAACTATTTGCGAGTTAATATCATTAACACTTGTTTTCTAGATTGGAATTTAAACATGCGGCCAGATATGGTGCTAATGCGTTGTAAAATTTTTGCCTCGTCTCGTCGTTGATCAAGCTTGAAATACCTAATCACGCGTTCGCGAATCCTGCGAATAACTCGAGGATCGCGAAGGAAGGAAGCAACGAGGAAGACCGCCCTTGGTTTGTATTCGGTAGTTCCCCGAAGCATAAGGAATAAAAAAGGAATAAAAAAGGACTAGAATGAGGAGAGGGGGAAGGGAGAACGAGAAAAGACCTCGAACAACCGTTGTTCTTGTCGGTCTGGAAGGGTGAAGGGAACGATGGTGAGGGCAAACTGGACATGCCAGCGACATTCCCGAAGCGTACTGCACTTTTTCGCGGCTATACTTACCGAGGTGGCCCGCAGAGTGACTCAGTCCCTCGATCTTCAGCTAAACGTTAATGCGACCTGCTTTGTAGCACATGCTCAAGTTCATTTCACAAAATTGACAACTTTTCTTTTTTTACTATAATCAGATTTAATTCACACTCTTTTCTCCCTTTTTCAAGAATTTTTGTCTTTGGAGACGTCCTCATATTACGCGACGCTATTTCCAATGATTTTTGACTCTCCCCTCCCTCTTGCGACAGTATGTGACATTTCGGTAAATCCCCCTTAAAAATGTCATATGACACTGACCTCCTATTTTTAAATACGAATCGAACAATGAAACAATGAGTCCTCGGGTTGTTTCGGGTCGGGTTTCGGGTTCACAAACCGACTCGAAAACCCGACCCGGAACTAAATATACAACTTGATAACTGTATGATAAAAAAACCTCTCTTGGAGTGATCGTCTTACACTCTAACCCTAAATCCTAAAACAACCCCTCTGGTGTCAGTCGTCTAAAAGTACCACTCTGTTTTTTGAGTTAGCCCCTAGTTTTTAGTACGCTTACCTACACAGCAAAAAGCAGACGGGCTTAGTCACTCTAGTTTAGTCCTCTAGATGCTGTGAATTATCTTAATTCCTTGAATCGGTTTGAATTCCTTGAATTTGCTGAATTCCTTGAAATGCCCTGAATTCAGAGAATTCAAAGAATTCAAGGAATTTACATAATTCAAGGAATTCAGAGAATTCTAGGATTTCGGAGAATTCAAGAAAATCAGAGAATTCAAGGAATTCAGAGAACTTTCGGTTCGGGTTGCGTTTCCGATTCGGGTTATATACCCGAAACCCGGCTCGGGCCTAGCAGTCCTTTCAGTTTCGGATTTGTAAGAATTTTGCATAACCCTAGTTAAAACTATTTGATACTAGTATGAATATATACTAATATATATTATACTACTATACTGCTACTACTACTACTGCTACACTTTTAATTAAGTCAGAGTCTAAACATCCGGACAGTCCGTACGTTTATGTATGTTTAAACACGGCCGAATCTAAACGTACGGTCCTGCCAAGGGGGAGGGAAAGCTGGAAAAGTTAAGCGGGCAGATTAACCTAATATAAACGCAGTCAATAACCTCTTTTCCTCTTTTTTTAAAGATTCTTATTTTTTTCACTGTTCCTAAAAACCTTTCCCTTTTTCTCCTTTTTTCGCTTAAATTTAAACTGAATTAATAGAACCGAATGAAAAAATCCAACTGCTCTTGTTTAAAACTGTTAATTTTTTTTTTAATTCTACCATTATATTTTTTATTCAAAATGCATCTCGTATGGTTAAACATTCTACTGTTTGATTGAAAGTTGAACTACTTTGTTATAAATTCATTTTTTTTTGAAGATTCATCTCTTCGGTTGAAAATTAAACTTTTTTGTTGAAAATCGCTTCATTTTTTTATTGAAAATGTATCTTTTTTAGTTTAAAATTCAACTATTTGATTGAAAATTTATTAAATTCATTAATTTTCACGGTTAAAAAATGAACTCTCTGGTTGAATGTTGAACTTTTTTCTTGAAAATCCATTTTTTTGACGATTCATCATTTTAGTTGAAAATTCATATCTTTGGTTGAAAATTTAACAATTGCGCTGAAAATTTGTTTTATTTTTTTCTTTGTGAATCAATTTTTTTCACTGAAATTCTAACTGTTCAATTTTTGGTTGAAAATGGATCTTTTATGGCTGAAAGTTCATGTATTTTGTTGAAAATTCATATTTTTTGGTAGAACATTACTTCTTGTTAGAAAATTTATAATTTTGGTTAAATTTTAACTGCTCAATTGAAAAATAATCTGTTTTGGTTGAGGATTAAATTATTTGTTTGAAAATTCGCCTTTTTTGACTGATTCAAATTGTTTTTGATTTAAAATTAAAACCTTTTTTCATAGAAATTTTAACCATTACATGTTTCTTTGAGAATTCACTTTTTTTTTGGAAAAATTACCTATTTGGTTTAAAGTTACTTCTTTGTAAAAAAATGCATTTTTTTTATTGAAGATTCATAATTTTAGTTGCAAATTCAACTATTTGGTCGTAAATTAATTTTTTTGTTGAAAATTGTTTTTCTCGGGTTGAAATTTCAACTGCTTATTAGTAGAAAATTTGTCTTTTTGTTTTGAGAATTTAATGATTTGGTAACAAATTAAATTATTTGCTTGAAAATTAAACTACCTTGGTAGAAAATTCAACTTTTTGGTTGAAAATTAAACTATTTATTTGAGAATATAACTATTCTACTTCAACTACTTTTTTTTTTTTTTTTTTGAAAATTAACTCTCTTGCTTAGAAGTGTTTTTGTATGGATTTGAAACTCAACTGTTTTCTTTTTCGTTGAAAAATTATCTTTTTTAGTTAAAAATTCAACTATTTGCTCGAAAATTTATGTATTCTGTCGGAAATTCGTCTTCTGGTAAAAAATGAATCTCCTTGGTTGAAAATTCATCTTTGTAGCTTACAAATTCAACTTATTGGGTAAAAGTTGAATTAATTTGTTACAAATTTATTTGTTTCATTGAAGATTTAAAACTTTAGTTATAAAAATGCATATGATGGTAAAAATTCCTGTCTATCTGGTAGAACATTAATCTTCTTGGTTGAAAATTGGTCTATTTTAGTTGGAAATTCAACTATTTGGTAGAAAATTCTTATATTTGGTTAAAAATGCGTCTTTTGGTAGAAAATTAATCTTCTTGTTTGAAAGTTCATCTTTGTAGGTTGAAAATGCAACTATTTGGTTAATAATTTAACTATTATGTTGAAAATTTGATCTTTTTTGTTAGAAAAGTCATTTTTATTGGTTAAAAATGAACTGATTTTGTTGAAAATTTTAACTCTCTTCTAAAAAGTTATCTTTTTGGCTAGAAAATTCAACTATTTTGGTAGAAAAATCACCTATTTCGTTGAAAATTAACTTTTTTGTTGAAAATTTGATCATTTGGTGGAAAATTTGTTTTTGAAGCTGGAAAATTCAACTATTTGTTTTATTTTCAATCTTTTTTGTTAGAAAAGTCGAACATTTGGTTTAAAATTCAGCATTTTGTTGAAAATTTAATACATGTCGACTTGAAATCTTAGACATTTAAAGCGTTTCATATTGAATTCAATATGATGCCAACATTAATTTTATTTAAAATATCTCCTTCCCGTATTTTCGTTAAAAGAATCACCCTATTACCCCTGTTTTGAGAGAATTTTGAGCTGTGAAGTCTATATGACATAACTATATTCGCCCAGCTTTGAATCCCTCTAACAATAAAATTATATTTTCCAAACTTATTTATAGACTTAAGATTCAACCGAGGATTCTTTTCCAAAAGTTGTCTAGTGTGATTAAGCGTTACTCATTATCTGCGAACAACAACTAATAATATACTTGGAACGATAGCACATAAAACCTGTTATTCCGCCTCGCTGGAAACAAACAAAAAATATATTTAGGAGGATGATCCCGATGTTATATTTTTAGCGTTTTATTATGAAAAAGAGAGAAATAAGTCGAGGTGAGAAGCCCAGTGAGGAAATAATATTAATCCGTTTTTAAAAGCTCGAATGGCGTTTGATTTCAGAGCAGACCATCTCCAATTGGTTCGATAAGAAAAACCCTCTTGGATTGAAGGAAAGAGTGGGCGACGGAGACACCACTCGGTTAGTCGCTTAGTGGTAGTGATGGGGCAAGGGGAGAAAAAAGAGATTTATTTGCCCGAATTCCGACGGGCGGTCCGACGCATGCCCGCTTCCAAAGAATGCATTTTGTATTCGAGATCTTTCGGAGAATATGCCTCTGGCTCTCTAACTCTTCTCTTTTCCAAATTGCAACCGGTTTGTTATTGTTTTCGTGGTCGTTCAAGACCTTTTTTTACGAATTACATTCTGCCTCAAGCTATACGCCCCCCATGCTTATGAATTTTACTTGCTAGGTTTCCCGCAGCCTTCTTGGTCATTGAACTCAAGATATACCTTCCTAATAGTGATAAGATTATCAACCACGTACCCCCTTTTGTTGGGGTGATAAGTTTTGACCCCCCGTCCCCTATTTCACGTTATTTTTGCCGACTAAATTTTTTTCGTGCATTTTTTTAGGGTTCATCCCTAAATAACGTCAATAGATTCAGGGCAAATGGGGGTTTGGTAAACGTCGTGCCTACACTCTACTCTACAGGTGCCGAAATTTTGATGCAAATAGCCGGACTTTCACGCTAAGGATAGATCGGGAAAGGGTCAATTTGTACCGAAATTTCGGTACAAATAATCAAACTTGTTCGATACGTGTGGACACTGTAGAGTGTAGACCCTTCTTTTGGTAAAACGTTACTGCTTCTTCTGATTTAACAAAGTAGTTCAACCTTCTAACAAGTAGTTGTATTTTCAATCAAAAAGAAAGAATTCTTATGAAAAAATGTAATTGTTGATATTTTAAGCAAGGAAACATTTTCATTTTTAATCTAAAACAGTTGCATCGAACCAAAAAAGACGAATTTTCAGACAAAATACTTGAATTTTTTAGCCAAAAAGACAAAATTTTGACAATATGGTAGAATTTTCAATTTAAACAAAAATTAGCCAATGAAGAAAAAAAAATGCAACCACAAATTTGAATTTTCAAGTAAAAGAAGACGAGCTTTCTACAAAGCAGTTGAATGTTCAAACAAACAATTGAATTTTCGACCAAGAAGATTAATTTTCTACTAAAAAATACAAATGTTCCACAAATTAGATAAATTTCATTTATTTCAATGTCATTAAAAAAAATTAATTTTCAATTAAAAATCAAATTTTCTACAGAACAGTTGAATCCTCAACTAAAACAGATTAATTTTCAACTATATAGTTCTATTATTAACCAAAAAATTGATTTTCTACAAACAAAAGATTTCCACCAAATAGTTGAATTTTCAACAAAGTAGTTGATTTTAAATCAAAGAAATCAATTATTAAATAAAATGCTGAATCTTGAACGAAAAAAAATCATTTTTTAAAAAAGTATTTCAAGTTTCGACCAAATACTAGTATTTGAATTTTCTACCAGATTGTTAAATTTTCCACCAAATTCTGGAATTTTTGAGCCGAAAATACTAATTTTGTATCAAAAATGTAATATTTGACATTTAAACCATTATAGATTTTTATTTTAAATTAAAAACAGTTTAATAGAACAAAAAATATGAATTTTCAACCAAATACTTAAATCCTCAACTAAAGCAGATCAATTTTTAAGTAAAATAATAAATGTTCAAAGATAGAAATGTTGTTTTGTACAAAGTATTTCAACTTTTGACCGCATAGTTGAATTTTCTATCAGGTTGTTGAATTTTCCAGCCGAAAATACGAATTTTCTACGAAACAGCTTAATTTTAAATCCGAAATTTTGAATTTTCAACAAAAAAGTTAATTTTTAAGTGCAAAAGATTCATTTTTAACCAGACAGTCGAACTTTTAACCAAAAAAGATTGAACTATTGCAAGTTGCAAATTCATCTCTCCGGTTGAAAAATTAACTATTTTGTTGAAATACCAGCTGTTACGTTTTTGTTGAGAATTCTTCTTTTCTGGTTGAGAATTCATTGAGAATTCAACTATTTGATGGAAATTTGAACTACTTTGTAAAAAATTGATTGTCGAATTTTGGACTAAATATTGTTGAATTTTCGAGCCGAAAATACGAATGTGAATTTTCAACAAAGAAGTTAATTTTCAAATGAGACAGCATTTTTTCTAAAAAGACCAATTTTCAACAAAACAATTGAATTTTCAAACAAAAAGGGTAACTTTTTTAAAAAATTGTTGAATTTTCAAAAAAGTAATGGAATTTTGAACCAAATAATAACAAACTAAAATAGTTAGATTTTCCTGTTGCGGGTTCTCTTAATTCAGTTCGCAGTTCAGTTGAAAAATGAGACAAAAATAGGAATTTTGATCATTCATAGACCAAAGTAAAGAAAGTAAAGTTAAATTTCCAATGCACGACACAAAGTGCGTCTTTGTGTAATTTGTACGTTTGTAAAACTAAGTACTTGTTGTTATTAACACAATTTATTTTCTTAAACTAATTTCATGAGGAATTCACGTTTATTTAATTAGCAGAGTTTATATTGTATATGTAATATGTATATATTATTTATTTCTTATGTTTATAAACCCAAAACCTTCACTCAGAGAAATATCCTCTTGTGCCAAAAGTATATATCTTGACGCAAATAGTATTTCCTTTTAAGTTTACGGTTAAGTTGATTTTCATAATCTTTTTGCAGCAAAAATTATTCTTATACGATAATCTTCACCTAATCACCCAGCCAAATAATTCGGATGTATCAAAAAGATGTTCACGTGGTTCAAAACAAAACAGACAAGAGGACAATGCCTTGGTTATAAGACGACTTATGTTTTTTGTTTTTTAATGACCCACCTCCACACGTAAGACATCATAGAAAAATCGTTGATCGCCCCCCCCCCTCCCCCCTCCCCTCCAAAAAAAGAATACGTAATTTATCCACGGCCGAGAAAGTGATAAAGTGATACGAATAAACCAAAATAAGTTAATCGTTTTTTATTAATTCTATTCACTGTGATCTATATAGTTTGATATTCTGTTTCTCCTCATAATTATCTACTATAGTCCGTTTTGTCCTCATTTCATTGAAACTTCTAATATATTTCTCCTAGTCTTCTTTCTTGGGAGAGTTTATCGTTAATCTAGCATGACGACGGTATTCTCGTTATCGGATATACAATCACTGATCAGAGAAACACGGATCGTGATATATCATTAGAAAATGTAACCATTAGGTGATCAAGCTTGAGTCGATCACGTATATCATCGCACCACACGTAGGAGAATCTTGTCGAAACTCATTTTCAACTCACGTGCTGCTTTCAGAAGATAATAAGATTATATATGTGTAGACTTAGTAATTGGAAACGTTGGATTGAACATTCATTATTCAAATTTGACTCAATTTTTATAACTTTTATATGCATGACCTGACCACTTAAGAGTCTATTTGAATGCTATAGAGTCAGATAAATTACGACATTCTATGCGGATACATTATACTATTAATCCAATTGCCGAAGGTTTTAATAGAGTGACTGCTTTGAGAAAAAATGTATTCTTTTTTTAATTGCAACATTGTAATGTAAAAATATTGGACCGGATTTATATAATTTTCACTAGATTTCTAAATTGATTAACACCTCAGGTTTGAATTTTGATCAACAATTTCAACAGATTGCAAGGATCTCGAAGGATTTCATATAGGATTTGAAAGATTTCAAGTCAGGGATTTTAAGGCATTGCAATTCATTTCATCAGATTTCATGTTCATGAGGATTTAAAAGTATTTCATGGGATTTCATGTGTATCAAAAGAGTTTAAAGGATTTTGACGAACTTCAAAGGATGCGGAAGAATATAAAACGACTTTTAAGAATTTAAAATGTTTAAAGACATTTTAAGAGATTGTAAAGGTATTTAAGAAGTTTCTTCATACTTCATGGAATTTCATGGAATTTGACGGATTTCAATTGATTTTTTAAGGTATTAGACAAATTTATAGTGGATTTTACCGGATATTAAAATATTTTATGGAATTCTAACGGATTTCGATTGATTATTGAGGGTATTACAAACATTTATAAAGGATTTTACGTCATATTAACAGCGTTTTAAGGGATTTCATATGTTTCAAAGAATTTTAAGAGATTTTATAGGATTTCTAAGATCTTAGGGAATATGTTAAAAATATAGGAATTAAAAAAACTTTCGTAGATATTCAGAGAATTGTGAAAAATCTCATGGATCTTTTAAATATTGTGAAGCATTGGAGAGTTTCATAAGATTTAATTGGATTTCTATAGATTTTATGGAATTTCAACGGATTTCAATGGAATTTTTAAGATATCCCCAAGGTTGCCAAAGGATTTTAAAAAATTGCAACATGATTTAAAAGATGTATAAGTGATTCTACAGAAAATCAAGATATTTCAAGAAATTTCTACATTTTTAAGGGATTTTAAAGGATTTCATGGATTTCCATGGGAGGTGTGAACCAGAGTTTGATAACGATTGATCCGAAGAAAAAGACTGAAGTCCGCCACTATGATTGTCACAAAATGTTCAATTTCCCATGCGACTACTTTTTCCAAAGTATAAGCGAAAAAATCAGGAAATGACCGGGAATGTGATTTAGAGCCCGGAATTTCTCTCTCGAATGTTCTAACATTCAAAATAAAAATGGTTTCATATATCACTCTCATTCTGAGTTGGAACTGGGAATTTGTGAAAAAATCATAATTCTCACTGAGAATAGGGAGTTTTCCAACAAAAAATTACAATTCTGATTCTGATAATGGATTTTCTAACAGAATGATAATTCTAAGTTGGGACTGAGGTTTTCAGTCAAGAATTATAATTTTGACTTTGAGGCAAAGAATTTTCGAAAAGATTTATAATTCTAAGTTGCGACATAGAGGACAGGAAATGTCAGTAAAGAGAAATAATTATGACAGTTGGGAATTCCCGTAAAGAATTATAATTTTGACTTTTGAATAGGAAATTTCGTAAATAATTATAATTTTCGTTTTAGATTCACTTTAGAACTGGAAATTTCGTTGAAAATTATCATTTTTACTTTAGAACAGGCAGTTTCTGTGAAGAAATATAATTTTTCTTGTAACCGGGAATTTTAGACATGGAACGGATGTTTGGACAAGAACTTCAATTCAGATTTAGAAGAAGGGAATTTAAAAAAAAATCGCTCTTTCAAATCAGAATTCGTTACAAGTTAAAACTTTCCTCTTTAAAATTTTCGAAAATTTACAATATTTCTGAATCATAATAGAAAATTTTTTAAATGAATATATAATTTTGATTTTGAGCAGGAAGTTTTTAATGAATTTAATTATGACTTCGTACAGAAAAGTGTATGAAATAAGCATAATTCTGAGTTTTGACGGGGAATAAATTAATAAAATATACAAAAAAAAATCACTTCCTGAATTACAATTATCCTCACTTGGAATAGGGAATTGTGTAAAGAATTATAATTTTGTTTCGAAACAGTTAATTTTTGACATGAAACGGGAAATTTTGGGAAATAATTTTTATTCTAATTTATAAAAAGGGAATTTACAAACACAATACCTGTTCTGAGTAAAAATTTGAAAATTCCTCATTCCAAATAAGAATTTTGTTAAGTTAGCAAACTTTTGTTTGCAAATAAAGATTTGACAGAATTTGAAATTTCCGTCTTCTAAATTTCAGAAAAAGGGAATGGCGATATTTCTGAATTTTAATAGGAAATGTTGTAAATAAATATAATTTTGACTTGAAACAGGGAATTTTTGAAAATAAATGTAATTGTGACTTGGAACAGGGAATTTCCGTGAAGTATTATAATTTTGACTTTCGAACAGAGAATTAACGAAAGAATAAAATTATCATTTTGTACTCTAGGTCTAGGACACCGAATTTTTGTAAAGAATTATTATTTGACTTAGAACAAAGAATTTTTGACATGGAACGAGAATATTTTGGAAAATTATTTTATTTCTGGTATAGAAAAAGGGGATTTAAAAAAATATTTCTGTTTAATCTTTCCAACTCTTTTAAATTGACCAGGTCATATCTGATAATCTCCTTGTCAGTCGAATAATGATTGGTGTAATGTTTAATCTGTAGAATTTCGTAATTTTATCTCTTTGGCATTAAATGTTCGGATAATTGAAACTGCATCCTTGGATTATGGTTTCTGCTCTCCGAAAGAGAGACAGGCGATCGAGTCTTTCTGTCCTGCTCTCGATATGTGTCTCTGTCTCTTTCCTTCCACCTACCCCCTCGTCCTTCATCGGGGTTTGAACCGCGAATCGCGATCACGAAGGCAAGGCACGCGTCTCACCAACCCGAGAATGTCGTCGTAACGAGGTCCACTGCCGGTTATACAGTTGACTGGACACTTTGCCAAAGCCTCCAAGAAGAACAGAACAGAAGAGAACAGGAGAAAGGGCTGGCAGGGAGACTATAGTAGCGATAAAGATGGACGGGATGGTCAGGGGTCGGTGGAAGAGAAGAGACGAACGCGACGCGATGCAATGGTGCGGACTGCGAGCGGTGATTCTTCCCTGTTGGCTGTTGGCTGTTGGCTCTCGGCACAGGAACCGACGTTTAAATTAGGCAGGGAACTCCGTGGCATGCGTGAAAGAAATCGGCTAGCCAGCATTCCCGGAGGCTTCGATTCGATTCTATACGATTGCCGAGCCTATTGGTCGCCGAAGACCATTAGTCCTTATGTGGTAGGAATAACCCTTCCTTCTTTAATTTCAGTAACCACAAAAAGCAAGTGTTCAAATTTCTGTCATGTATTTCACTATTCCAAAAAGTCACGACCTCAGAGTCTGCTCCCTACTTTCATAATTATTTTTTTCTATGGACCTTATCGTACCCAATTTGCATATTTGTATGCTGCAGAATCTGGGAATACTCAAGGTTTCTATCCGATAGATGATTTTCTATTTCCTTTTAATTGGTAATTTTTCACGGTCCATTTAAAAGAGTTAACAAGATTTGAATGATTTCAAACTATTTTTAAAGATACCTGGTTTGATACAGGGAAATTGGAAAAGAACAAGAGAATAGAACAAGATAACAATTACGTGTATCTTGAAAGTTTATTTACTAATGATGGAAAGATACGTAGAGAGATATTCTGCCGTCCAAAGTAAAAAGATGCATAAGTGACATTGTCGCTTTTGGTCGATTTTTCCATTGCCAGGTTTAAGAGAATAACCCTAAACCGTAAAGTCACTTACGTATCGTTTTACCTTGGACGGCAGTATTCAGGCGTATCAACGAGGATAGGAAGGTTATCGGCAGTGTAGGAACCATTACCAGAAGTAAAAATATTACAAATAAAGCTAAAATTGCATATACAATTCTGTACTTGCACCCTCTGTGATGTACGGTACCAAGAACTGGACATACCGAGAAAAGAATAGGGGTAAAGTTAACGCGGTAGTAAAACGCTAACGGACAGAGTCAGTAATGAGAGGATTCTCAAAGAATGTGGTGTGGACTGTAGATGAAACGCTGTTTGACAAGAGTGAAAGAAATTTGTTGAGACGGTTTGGGTATGTTGAGAGAGTGAATGGAGAACGATTGACGAAACAAGTGTATTTAGGTAAAGTGAATGACAGCGTACCCAGAGGCAGACAGAGGACAGAGTGGTGAGAATGTGTCAATGAGACACGAAAGCGACATGATATAGAGGCCACAGAAACGCAAGGGCTTGCATGAAGATATGTGTGGATATAGAGGAAGCAAAATTTGTATGCCAGAATAGGTTTCTGTGAAGAGAAATGTTTAAGAACTGTGTGACGAACAGTGTCAGGTGGAGTGATTGACGCCTGAAACGAATCATCTTGATACTAATGGGCCCTCGTGGAGAGCTTCGCTTAGTGGATGTGATTGAAGTGAAGAGTGTGGATTTTCAGTCAGTTTGTGTTTGAAAGTTCTTTCTTTTTAGTTGAAAAGTCTACGATCAAATTACTGGTTAACAATTCATCTTTTTTGGATCCAAATATAATTATTCTGTTGAAAATTCAATATTATTGTTAAAAAGTCATCCTTTTTGGTTGAAAATTCAACTGTTTTGTTGAAAAATTGCCTTATTGGCTTGGAAATTCAAAAATATGGTTGAAAAAATGTTTTAGTTGAATATTCATCATTTTGGTTTTAAAAATCATTTCTTTGTTTAAAAAATTTAACTACTTTGTTGATGATTTGTTTTTTTTCGTGGTTGAAAATTAATTTTTCTAACTGAAAATGTAAGTATTTCCCTTTTGGTTCAAAGTTTATATTTATTAGCTGAAAATTCATCTGTTCGGTTGAAAATTTTATGTTTATTTATAATATTATCTATTGTAATTCAGAAATATAGTAACTTCCTTTTTCTAAAATTTGGAAGAATAAAGTTTCAGTTCCGATTTGGAAAAAGAAATGGTCAAAATTTGACGAATTCTGACTTCGAACAGGGTTTGTTTTTGTAAATTCCCTTTTTTGTAAATCCGAAATGAAATTATTTTCAAAAATTTCCCGTTCCATGTCAAAATTACGTGTTCCAAGACAAAATTATGATTCGTTACAAAATTCCCTGTTCTAACGTCAAAATTATAATTCTTCACGAAATTTCCTCTTCAAAAGTAAAATTTATAATTCACTCACAGGATTGCCTTGTCTCAATTGTAAAAATTACATTTCGTTGCTGAAATTCCGTGTCCCGAACTCCAAATTATAATTCTTTTCGTAAATACCCTGTTCCAAGTCAGGTGAATTGTAATTCTTTACGTGAATGTTTAAAATATTACTTTTATTTACTCCCAGGGCTCGGAACGGGTTACTTTTTAGTGATTTAGTTACTTTTTTGATCCGCGGTTACTTTTTGTTACATTTCTGCCTGAAATAGCGAAATGAATGAATTCATTACTTGGATTTTTTTGAAACTTGTGTTAAATGTAAAAATTCAATTTTTTCTGAAAATTTGGAACTTTAGAGTCGGACAATTAGGGATTAGCAATAAAATAATAATTAGTTTGTTTGTAACATATATAAGAGGGCTATCAAGTGAATTATTATGAATCCTGATGAAAATTGCGATTGAGCTAAAATGGCTAGTTTTTAATTCAAGATTTAAATCTTTTTTTCTTGAAATATCGAATATGTACTATATTTTTCGATGAGAATTTATCTATTTTGGTTGAAATTCGGTTAGAAGTTGAAGAATTTTTGTTCAAACTTTATTAATTTTTTGTTTGAAAATTCACCATTTTAGTTGAAAATTGGTATTTTTTGGTAGAAAATTCATCTTCTTGATTGAAAATCACCCTTTTGTTTTAAAGTATATAATTTCATTTGAAAATTCATCTTTTTGGTTAGAAATTTATTTGTTTTGTTAAAAAAGCTTATAGACTCATCAATTTGGTTGCAAAATAACCTATTCTGTTGCAAAATCGTATTTTTTGAATGAATTCTACTGTTTTCTATACTAAACTAAAATCTTTTTTGGTTACTATATCAACTATTACATTTTTCGTTAGTAATTCATCTCTTCTCAGTCAGAAAAATTCAACCATTTTGTTTAAAGTTGAACTACTTTCTTAACATACATTTTTTTGTTGAAGGTTCATAATTTTGGTGGAAAGTTCGTCTTTTTTTGTTAAAAAATCTTTCTTTTTGGTTACTTTTTTGCCACATTATTGTTACCTTTCGTTTACTCTTTTGAGAGAAGTATAATTACTATTTTACTATTTTTTTATGCTTGAGCAGTTCCGTGTCCTGTTTATTTTCTGCTCCAGTTCAGTGTTATAAATCTTTTGTAAAATTCCCTATCCCAACTGAAAAATAACTAATAATTAGTTTTTAAAAAGTTACTAAAGCAAAAACTGCAAATAATTCAGGCCAGTAAAAAAAAGAAACGGTTACGCGAAAATTGCAAGTAATATACCTTGTTAATCATTAAGCATTGCGTGCGCTTTAAATTAGAGTGAAAAGTATTAAGAGTGCTGAAAGGGAAAGACAAAGTCATATAGGCGGCGTATATGTAATTATTGTACTATAAAAAAACTGAGTCTTGCATTAGTAGTTGATCAGATCTTTGAAATTAAAAAAAAAAATAATAACTTTCAGAAATTAAGTGTTCAAGTAATAATTATAGGTCTTCAAAAAATGCTACAATTTGTGTAATTATTTCGCAAAGTAAACTATGCTATACGTTCCATTAAAGAAAAAAATTTCTGGAGAGATAATATAACTTACTCGCTTAATTAACTTTTATTGGATTGCGTGATTTGTATTAAAGAGAAATGAGAAAATTAAAAAAAATGAATCTACAGTATATTTATGATAATTTATATTGTAAGTTTTGATGCAATGCAGATAGTAAGTAATAAATATTTTAATGGTCCATCTAATTATTTTATTTTATTTCTGATTCCAGAGTCTGGGCACAGGTTAGACAGCGGCTCTGCTTTTTGGAGGATTCAGCTGGATCAAGACCTCCTTGATACAATTAGTGCTATTTATCCAGAGTGGTTCAAGGTGAATAAAATACAACATTACTGTTATTTTAATTTTTTTTTTTTTATCAAACAGTGTGTCTACTCAAATTCTGAAAAAAAATTCCCTGACAATTAAAGAATTTTTCCAGTTATAATTTTTACTAAAAAGGTGCCATTTAGGTATTTCTTTTTTTTTACAATTTTGACCCTACACTTCTTCTAACAATTACAAAATAATTGAAATCGGAAATTTTAAAAATATTAGAAATAAGTATGTTAGTATAAGCACACTACGCGAGCTTCTCATACATAATGTTTTTTTTCAGTCCAAATATCTAAATACATATGTAGAAAGACAAGCAGGGCCTAAAATGTTTCAAATTTCGGACTATGCACCTTTTGCACATACTTACAAGTAGAAGTAACAAAAAAACATTTTTTCAACTGTATCGATAACAGGCTTCACAGATCAAAATTCTCTAAAAATAAGGGAAATAAAATTATTTTTCTACAAAACAGTTCTACAAAACTGTTGAATTTGTAACCCGAAAATATGAAGTTTCAAGCAAGAAGTTATTTTTGAACTAAACATTTCAATTTTCCACTTGACTGTTGAAATTCAAAGTCAAAGAAACGAATTTTCTACAAAACAGTTGAATTTTTAACCTAAAGATATACATTTTCAAAAAAAAAATTGATTTTCAAACAAATAGTTAAATCTTCAACAAACTAGTTGAATCCTGAACCAAAATAGATTAATTTTCAATCAGTGGCATTTTCAACTAAAAAAAGATCAAATTTCTACCAAAAGAGGTGGATTTTCAAATCAAAAAGACGAATTTTCAACGAGAGTTGAATTTTCAATTACGAAATATTTTGTAGTCCGTAAAGAAAAAAATTTATTTAAAAAATGTTAAATTTGCAAGCCGAAAGGAGAAGCTTTTTATAATAGAGTTCAGATTTAAATTGAAAAACGAGAAAAGAGGAAAAAGACAGGCAACTGGGAAAGACTGAAGCCTGCCATAAGTAAATAAGAATTTTGATCATTTATAGACTAAAGAATAATAGTTTACATAAACATTGAAGTTCATTTTTAATACTTTCAAAATATTAAATAAGAAAACTGTAAATTTTGCTTAGAAAAGAAGATTAATTTTTTTCATTGCGTCGGACTACGCAACATTTTAGGCACTGAAGAGATGTACTTTCTTAACGGTACAAGCTTTTAGAAATTTTATGATTAGAGGATCCTCTCAAATATATTCGAATTGTCGCTGTTGAATAATTAAGGGAATGAATAATACTAAAAACATAGTTAATCCGTTTTGAACTTTATTGCTTAAGGGCATGTGACACAGCCAAATACCTACATTACCGACCTCACTTTTTCAATTTTCTGAATTTTTTTTTGAATCTAAGAACTTTTTTTGTAATTAAAATATCGGGCTGAAACTTTGGAAAATGTATGAGAAGACAATAAACTACGTTTACGTACCTTATTCGAAGATGAACTTCGCAAAAAATTATTTTCGAAGAAATTAAAACTGGGTGCATTTTTTGAACCTGAGAACTTTTTTTATAAGTGAAATATCGGCTTCAAACTTTGAGAAATGTAAGAGCCGATAGTGAAGTACGTTTATGTACATCATTTGAGTATAAAAGATGCAAAAAGAAAAATTCCAACTGAATGTCAACAACGCTTGCCAGTTCGGTCGGTATTCGCGATGAGCACGAAAATGCGAAGTCTGGCGGCCACTGAACGAGGCCAATAGCGATTTCAATACTTACATAATTCAACATTGAAACAACATATTTCACTCAACTTTTATGCTGGACACAACTTTCAAAAAATATTATTGTCAGAACACCGGATCATCAATCTTTGACAGCGTGGACCCCATATTTCAGATGTAGACGAGTCAGCTGATAGAGCCTCGATTAGTGGCCGCCAGACTTCGCATTGTCGTGCCCATCGCAAAAATACCGACCGAACTGGCAAGCGGAACCGGAGTTGACACTTAGTTGGAATTTTTCTTTTTGCATCTTTTATACTCAAATAATGTACATAAACGTACTTTACTGTCAGCTCTTGCATTTCTCAAAGTTTGAAGCCGATATTTTACTTATAAAAAAAGTTCTTAGGTTCAAAAAATGCACCCAGTTTTAATTTCTTCGAAAATAATTTTTTGCGAAGTTCTTCCTCGAATAAGGTACATAAACGTAGTTTATTGTCTTCTCATACATTTTCCAAAGTTTCAGCCCGAAATTTCATTTACAAAAAAAGTTCTTAGATTAAAAAAAAAATTCGGAAAATTGAAAAAGTGAGGTCGGCAATGTAGGTATTTGGCTGTGTCACATACCCTTAAGTCTATGAATTTGACGAATAATTAAAACATTTTTTCTTAAATATTTGCATGGCTACTCAAAGTGCATATTTAAAATATTAATATTTTCCATCAAATGTATTTTCCTGCGATTAGCACATATATAAAAAGTTTGATTTGAATAAGCTTAAACCCATTACTATAAATTTACTTTCACAAAAGAAAAAACATCGTTATATAATTTAATGTTACCATTTTTAAAAGAAATTTAACAACGCTCGAAAAAATTCCCTGACCAGCAAAATTCAGTGAGATTTTCAGGTTTCCAGGTTTTCCAGGTGAGTAGACACCCTTTTGAAGTTTGCTGAATAATTTTCAAGATCTTTTTGCGCGAAATTCTTCAAGGCAAAGATATTTTTCCAGCGCATGATTCGTGAAAGTCATTCACACGAAAAGTGACGACTGAGTATTTTAATTACTTCTTCGTGAAGATTAAAGAGACTTCATTCATACTACTATGAGAGTAATTTATAATTACACCGCTTTTTTTAAACACAAACAACATTTTGTTTTGTCAGGATTACACAAACTCCAGAGCTTCTACGTCTTCTTCGGGTTCTTCCAATCCAGAATTGAACGATGGAACTTCAGCAACGCTGACTGAAAATTCCGACGTCATACTTGAACAGAGGTTACACAAGATTGCCAAAAGCGACTCCAAGACTAAATCCAAAGCAAACAAGTCCAGTAACCTTAAAGATAGAGAAAGGGAGAAGCAGAAGGAGAGGAGAGATTTCACAGACGAAAAGTAAGTTACTATTTATCAAAATAACTTTACTTTTCTTTCTAATAATTCTTTTATTTAAGATCGGAATGAAATCAACTTTATAATGAATAATTTCATGCAAACAGAGAATGAAAATGATTCGCAATTAAAAAATTATATTTCCAAAATACCTCCTTTTCGGCTTATTAGAGACAAATAACAGTGGAACAAAGAGGGAGAAAGAGAAAAAAGTCGTCAAAAACAACCGTCTTTTTTATACTACTATAAAACCAACATGTTTCGAGACCAATTTAGATCTCATCAGGGATTATTTATAGGAAAAGTACAAGGATTGATTAATAGAATCTTATGCTAATTAATACTCGCATAATACCTGCAAATAAAACCATAGATATTACAAAAAAAGTTACTTTCTCTAATTTGGCATTCATTAGTGAAAAATTAATAAACTTATGAACATTAATTTGTATAACAAGAATAAAGGGACAATTTTAATGCAAAAAATAAGCTGATCCCATTTTTTTGTTTTGTTAAATAATGGCATCTTTCTCAGAATACCTTTTTCATAGGTAACGAGGGAGTTATTTTTCATAACCCAGTTTATGTACAACCTTATGACAAACTTTTTTTTATAAGTATCCGGTTGATATTTTAATAAAATTATTTATAAAGTTGAAAAATATGTACATTCAATTTAGCAACCTTACCTTTTTATAAGTACAGGATGTCATTTTAAATATATTATAACATACATCATGTATAATGTAAAATACTTAAACTTAGAATCCTGAAAATATGTAAATTATGAAGATTGAGGAACATAGATCATAGTGCCTAGATCTAACATTTGTGGTAGAGTCTGAACCATTCTATTTAGATTATTACATTTTCCAAGTAGGAAAAGAAACAATCCAACAATTGTACATTTCTAAAATTGCTAACATTAAAAAAATTCTTCATACAAAAATTTTAATAAAAAGATTTCTTTCAAGAAATGAAGGTGAAAATTATTTGGCCTCAATTAAATGAACTCCTAAGATATTCATAAGCAAACGTTTCAGATTGGAACGAAACATGCGTTCAGTGTCTCTATTTTAAAAAAATCGTCTGACCCCCCCCCTCTCAAATTTAAGGTAGTAAGGAAATCTACTTTCTTATGAAAATTTAAAATCTCACATTTTCTTATGAATTAACAAAGTAGTTCAAGTTTCGACCAAGTAGATGAATTTTCAACCTCAAAAGATTAATTCTCGAAAAATGGAATAGTTGGTATTTCAACCAAGATAAAATTTTTATCTTATATCAAAAACAGCTGGATTGAACCAAAAAAGACAAATTTTCAACAAAAATAGTTGGATTCTCAATGAAAACATACTAGTTTTCAACCAGACAGTTGTTTAACCAAAAAAAAATGAAATTGTCAACTTAAAAAAACGAATTTACAACAAAAAATGAATTTTCAACAAAGAAAGATTATGCAGACGATAAAGAAAAAAAATGGTAACCAAAATGTATAATTTTCAACCGAAAAATGTGATTTTTCAAGAAACAAGTTAACTTTAAACCAATTGGTTGCATTTTAACCAAATAATTTAATTTTCAACGAAGAAGATTAATTTTTTACTAAAAAGATGAAGTATGTAAAAAAATTATTTTTCAATAAAAAAAAACTAATTTTCTACAAAGCAGTTGAATTTTTTTGCCAAATAATAATAATGGAATGGAAATAATAATAATAATAATGGAATTGAAATTTAATAAATTTATTTATTAAATAAATTTTCAACCAAGCAGTTGAATTTTGAAACTAGAAAATATACATTTTCAACAAAAAATGGAATAGTTAAATTTTCATTTAAAAAAATTAATTTTCAATAAAAAAACTAATTTTCTACAAAGCAGTTGAATTTTTTTTACAAATAATGGGATTTTAAACAAAAATGTTGAATTTTGAAGCCGAAAAGATGAGCTTTCGACACAAAATTTGAAATTTTCAGCCAAATAATTGAATTTTTAACCAAAAAGATGAATTTTCTATGAAGAAGATTAATTTTCTACGAAAAAATACGAATTCTCGAAAAATGCGTACAGTTTTAACTAAATAGAGTAATGGGTAGTGGGTATAGTTTTATTTTTTAATATTTTTTAATTACGTATATTTAAAGAAAATGCGTCCAATAATTTGGGGCGGGGGTGGCCAACCATTGTACCCATTACCCTAGTATAATTTTCCAACAAGATGATTCATTTTCCACCAAAAAGGACGAATTTTCAACCAAACAGTTGAAATTTTAAACTAGGAAAGGTCAATTTTTAACCAAAAATGAAATAATTAAATTTTCATGTAAAAAAATTAATTTTCAAGAAAAAAACCAATTTTCTAGAAAAGAGTTGAATTGTCTACCAATTAATTAAATTTCCGACCAAATCGTTGAGCTTTCAAGCCAAAAAGACGAATTCTCTACAAAAATGTAGTAGTTGGGATTTGAACCATTAAATATTTCAATTTTAAATAAAAAAACAAATTAATTTTATACCAAAAAAGAACGGATTTTTAACAAAATAGTTAAATTATCACCCAAATTAATCAATTATTATGTAAAATTATAAATTTTTAACTAAAAAATTGAATTTTTAACAAACCAGTTTTTAAAAATAATGTATTAATTATTTATTTCAATTTCATTTATTAATTATTATTTGGTTAATCTTAAGATTGTTTATTAACACATTTGAGGAGTTTACTTTCAAACGGGCATATATCAACTTTTGGATTTTTTTTGCGTTGATCGTATCTTTAGGATGATCCCTATCAACCTGTGTATAAGTTTCCTAAAAAAAAATGCTTTTTACAGCATTTTATTAATGCTGTAAACCGTTTTTCTCTTTTTCCCAACAAAACCCAAAAGTTGATAAATGCCCTTTTGAAAGTAAACTCCTCACTTAATTTTCGAAAATTAATTTCATCAAGGTTCCACGTTTATTAAATTAACAGAGTTCATATTTTACATGTATGTTTATTCCTTAAGTTTATAAAAACTTAGTGAGATTTTGAATTTACGCTAAAATCTGTTTAACTTTTTTTTAGTAATTCGCAGATTTGAAAATATGTTACGTAAGAAATGGTTTTTTAGGACGTACCCCCTCTCCCCCATATGTAATACAGGATAGAAAAATCATTGACCTCCCCCCCATTTATGCACGGCCCCTTTCATTCATTTAGTGAAAAATATTTAAGGAACTCCTCCCAAGTCAATTAAGTCATTTCCAGTGATTTATTTTTAGAAAATAACTTTCAGTCACTTTTGAAGAAAAAAAGTCAGTTTAATCACCTTTCCCTGCCACAGCGATACAGTAATTCTGTGTTTGATAAAAAAGCAGAAGAATTACAAATTGAGAACAGCTGCACAAACTCGTCTCTCTCGTATTTTTTTTACGAAAAGACTTCGCTTTTAGAGGGGAAAAATTTCTAAAAATAAAGAGGCCGTTCAAGTATTACGTGACGTAATTTCCCGCGAATTTTGACTCCCCCTCCTCTCCCCCCTGTAACGCGGTTTTTGGACTTCTGTTTTTTTTTAACATTTAAAAATCATTATGACATATAATTCACATATATACATATAACATATATTAAATAGATAACAGTTTTATTAATCTTGTCAAATAAAAGTATATTTTACATTCAAGATGAAACATTTGGATAAAGATTAAATTTTAAATTTGGTAAAGAGTTTTTTTAATAGAAGTTTACATTAATAAAAACATATACACACACTAAAAGTCTAAAGTTTTCCAATTATTGAAAACTTTTTGACTGCTTGGGGTTTGATCATTTTCAACGCTGGCCTTTTATGAACTCAGGTTCTCTTGTCTTGCCTAAAACCCTTCAAATCGCTTCAGAACAAACTTATAAAATTACTAAAAGAAAAAAATGAAAATGAAACAAATTGTATATTTTCTATACTTTTTTTCTTGAAAAGCTTATTCTCAGAGATTTAAACAAAATTAAGGATTTGTGAATTTTTCGAATTATTTCTATACATTTAAAATGATTTGGCTAGTATCTAAATTTGGTCAAACAAGTTAGTAATACGTAAAAACTTCCCTAAAGACATAACGTTAAAATTATATGATAATTTAGTTTTCTTATGATTGGAACGAAATGGAATGTGGCGTTATTAGGGACTTTATAACTTTAATGTTATCTGCAATAAAGTTAAATTGCCACTCAATTTCGATATTAAGCTTTCAGATCACATTTACGCATTGACAACTTGTTTTACCAAACTTAGATATGACGCAGATCATTTACAATTTATAGAAATACCTGGAAAAGGTAAAAGAAAATGCCCTTAATTTTTCAGTTTGCATCTCTGCAATTGACCCTTTCAAGTGAAAAACCACTTAAAGGTTGAAAATAAATCTAAGTCTAAAAAAATGTTTGCAGCTAATTTATTAGTTAATAATGCTGACTTATTCTACTGTGTTTAGTTTAAAGTTAGCAGAGTGCCTTCCCGACGGATGTTTTTCAATTCCCGGTCATTTCTTGTTTTTCTCCCGGTAAATTTTGTATTTTCGCGGTCAGCGAAAAATACTTGTTCTTGAAATTTCCATGTTATAACTCAGAACTTTAATTGTTTTGGAAAATTTCCTGTTCTAACTCAAAATTATCATTCTTTTCAAAGCATCCCCTGTTTCAAATCAGCATCATAATTCTTCACGCAAATTTCATCTGCCTAGTCAGATTTATAATTCCTTTGGAAATTTCTTGTTCCAGGTCTGAATTATATTTTTTTAAACATCACCTGTCCCAAATCATAATAACAGTTTTCATACTTTCATTTTGAAACGTAAATCTCTCTCTCCCTCTTTGATTTCAAAACTATGTATGTTACAATTTCAGATAAATACAAATTTACGAGTTTGACTGTACACCAGATTTCGAAATTTCAGACTACAAAAGCTTTAAAGATTTCAAAATATAATCAAATTGCAAATATCACTTATGTTATCGTCATTATCAACAATAAAGTCTTTTTTATTGTTCATATCGTTATTGAACAAACTGAAAGTACACTGTTAAGAAATTCATTTTAGTACAATCGAATGAAATATCCCGGTCACTTAATCCAATTCTCGGTTTTTCCTCGGTGAAGAAAATTCCCGGACTTTTTCCGGTTTTCCCGACTTCCCAGTAAGGAATACTCCCATACCATTGAAATTTATGTAAATAGTAGAACAGTCTCGAAAACTACCACTTAATTAAATTCAGAATAGCCGGTTCGTTTCTTCTGTTTAATTAGAACCAATTTTGATAATTGAGGAGTAAACGAGCAAAACATGATAGATCCATTTTTTTAAAATGAGTTATCTATGGTTTTATTATTTTCAGGACTTGTGAAATATGATTATTGATCTTTGGTTCATGAAAAACGTTATCCTTTTAAATCCAAGCTTTAAAAATGTTTGAACCTTCAACATATAGCAATTAAAATTCGTGTATTATGTATCAAAGTGTTAAATATATGCTCTAAAAGCAATTGTCTAATTATTGAAGAATCATCTCGAATGGATTCAATTAATGTTTTTTTTATTTCTAGATAAACCATTTATAATTTGTTAATAAGAAAACCTATAGTTACGATGTATGGTCAAAGCATGAAGAATTCACTGAAAGAAAGGAATTGTCGGTATACGCATACTGCGGGTTAAGCCAGCCTAGTTATGTCTATTTCAGCCATACCGATGGCTAGCCTACATAGTATCGGTGTACCGGCAATATCTTTCTTTCGGTCTTAATTTGTGAAATAAAATGTTTTGTTTGATTCTGCAGGGATCATTCCTCGGAGGGCATCGAGGAGATCAGTAAGAAAGGAACAAGGGTTTATCCGCAGCGAGAGAAAACACCGGACGTGGTAGCTAGAGCCACGAGTCTCCAAGGATCCGGAGCAGGAGCAGAAGCAGGATCAGGATTGAGATCCGAGATGGCGGAGGGCAATCAGTCGCCGCCAAAGGCGGAGGTCGACGACTCGCCGCTTCAACACTCCATGGATCGCAACAAGGAATGTAAGTACACCACATTTTTTCATATTTACATGCCTAGCTGCTGCGTATGATTGCCGTATATACGTCGATTTCCTCACGCATGAGGAAGATGTTGCCGCCAATTCTACCCCAACAGATTGTGCGAATCACCTACGAGTTTAAAGTCGATGAAGCCGACCTTACAAAATTACGAGGTATGTGTGGAAAGTATTCGGCCTATTGATGTAGCACGAGAAAAAGTTAGTTCTGGTCAAGAGCGATGATATCCTCACAGTACTCTTCTTTGGAAGCGACATCCTTCTTCCAGTGACCTTCTCATTTTTGTAAGCACTCCTTAAAGTCAGATTTCGGAATAGGTAACAAATGCTGCCAGAAATCACAGGGAGCCAGTTTAGGACTATTTGGGGGCTGCCGAATTAGTGTAATGCCGTGTTTCACCAGATAATTCTGAATAGGCCGCGATGAATGGGCTGATGCGAGCATAGGCAAAAACAGTAGCATTAGTGTCATTTTTCTTAAATCAAAATAGTATAGCAAAATAGTTGCATCGTTAAAAATATGTATCAAAAAGTGCCAATAGTGTCGTGAGTCCAAGTCCTGTTGTTATTAATTGGCAATGCTGATTTTTCCGCGCGCAGTATTGTGTCTATGATAATGCTAGCAATTGAATAATATATGTATAGGTGTACTAGGAAAAGAAAACGAAAGAATTTAACGGTCTTCCTGCCTCTTTCGATCGCTTCCGATTTACCGATCGATCATCCACCTCGACGTGACGGACGGGAGGCGAGCTGGTGCGATTTATTATGCAACTACGTGCGTTTAATGTCTCTTAACTTGCGTACATTGGTGAGCTCAGGAAACGCATAATCTTGAGAAGGAAGATCGTATAGTATAGCCCTTAGTTGTACTCGAGTCGGTTACGAGCGATGCGATGGCGCCTACGTAATCCAACCTTCTGTACGTACCCGGAGACTACATTTTTAACATTCGCAGCGTACCATTATCCATCGCATCGTGGCTGTAATCATCCGCTCGTTTCCCCTCGCCGTCCATAGTTTAAACGACCGATCAATGCATTTTGATAGGTATTCATTCTTTACGCAGAAATGTGAGTCGTTTCAGATTCACTTTTTTCCACTACTCAAGTACCTCATTGCAACTAAGGTTTTTAATTTTGCACACTTAACTATAATTTTATCGCTCAGGAAGAAGAGAGAGAGAGAGAGTCTATAAGGGTGACCACTGACGAGGAAACCGGGAATTTTTCCAGGGATGCGAACGAAACGAAATGAAATAATACGTTCCTTTTCGCTATGTTACGTTAAGTTAGTGTATACCGAAGCATTCGTTGTTTTCAATACTGATATTGTTATCAACAACAAAAATTATTTTCCCTTTGGTTTCGTTTCGTTACTAAAAGCCTGCGTTCCTGCGAAAGTTGAAACGCGATTCGGAGAAAGCGATGATGGTCCGGATTCACCAGGAGGCTTACCAGCTTAAGTTTGTTCATTCTTCGAAGGCACTTCCCCATTATTAATCAAACATATTCTCCGAGGAAGTTTGAGACTCTGTTTCGCTGCGAAGGGTAAATTAAGTGTTTCCGAAAAATTGAAGATGATCTTGGTCCGCTCGAGTGCATACCAGGTCGAAATTTAAATTTCATCAGAAATATTTAACAATTAAATCTCCTAACCCCCAGCAAAAAAAAAAGCAACAAAAAGCCTTTAGTTTGTTTTTTGACACATAGCCTCTAAGCTTTTTAAAAATAAATAAATAAAGCATGCTTGTTGAATAAATAAAGCATGCTTGTAGTCCGCTGATAATCAAGACTTCCAGCCCCTTATAGAGTTATTTTTCGAATGACTTCGAAAAGTGTCAAAGCTCGACCTCCTGGACTATGTCCAAACTCGACTCTGTTTTAATTCAGTCGCCTTTTGTCTCTGGGTTAAACCGAGTTGAGGCTCAGGACGTACCTGTGACCAAGTTAAACCGCTGGAGTATCCGGGTTGTCGTAGTCCTCGTATATACGACTTTCAGATTTCTTAGGAGGGTTTATTCCGAAATGCCTTCGAAAAATTATAAAACTCTACCTCGAAAGCCTGCTAGTGAATCCTTGATTTTCAATTCCTCAAAGAATACTTTTAAGTGACCTGGTGACTCCTCTGAACTCTGAACTCCTCCTACTGAATCCTAGAAATCCTCCTCTTTCGTTGTCCATGGCAATAACGATAACCAAAATAACGAAACATTTGTACCGTCGGCAAATAACGTATTCTAACGTAACAAAAGTTTTCACTGTTGCAATAAATATCGTATCGTTCTTTGAAAAAAAAATTGTTTGGAATTGAGGAGTAAGTGGATAAAATATGATAAATCAATTCAAGATGGTTTCTCAATAATTAGACAAATGATGTATTTCAAACCATCAGAGATATAAGAAAAATTCAAGTAGGATTATATAGAGGATTATCTAGATTATCTATTATTGAATCTATTAGCTTGGATTTATGCAGTTTTTATAACTTAATGACCAATTTAGTACAAAAGGCACAGTTTTTTATATATTTTGAAAGGTATAAAATGTTTAAACCGCTAATTTAATGGGATCGATTTTTTATGAACAAAGGGTCAATTAATCATATTCCGGGAGTCCTGAGAATGCTAAAACCATGCATAACTCATTTTTTTGAAAAAAATTAATTTATCTTGTTTTGTTCCCTTGCTCCACAATTGAACTCAGTGTTACCAACGATATCCGTTAAAATATCGAAGATAATTTCACTTTTGAGATTTTTAAGTTAATTTTTCGTTCAAAAATTAATGTTCCTATTATACTATATGGGTGATTCTCCGTATAGCGTAACATTCAATGTCCCTAGTGTTTAAAAAATGGGTTTCACTTAAGGACATGCATATGCTATGAAAAAGAAATTTCTATGTCTATTTATAACGATCCTTCATCACTTTCATTCCTGATATTATATTTTCTCATTAAAGTTGAGTGCAAACAGTCAAAACGTCGTTATGCTTGAACCGTCCTTGGTTCAGTTTGCTAGAAAACTCCACTCTCTTATTGAAAATTAATTTTTCAACTTATTTCCCCTGTGTTGAAAGCATTTTGGACGATGAGATCTGAAATCACTTTCACAATAATAATTGAATAATTATTAACAAAGGCGCTCAAAAGTCAACCAAAAAATTTAATTTTTGACCGAGAAATCCGGCAAATAGCCTGGAATATTTTTTTTAAGTTTGAGTGGCCGTCCCATTAGTACGTCATAATACGTTGTTGCGAATTATGAACTCTACAAAAGTGCGATGCAATTTGTAAAACGTCATGCATTAATAATTATAAATGAAATGAAAATTGATCTCGTTCTTAGTTATTTGACGCGCTGCAACGAATATGTAGATACGAATGTTGCAGATAACTTACATATGTATTACTTACGAGCGTAGGTAGTCAGATTGGTAGGTAGGTAGAAAGGTAGGTAGATAGATAGATAGTTAGGTAGGTATATTAGTGAGCGAGACAGGAGGCGTTACCTATTTATACAGGTGATATCATCGCCGATTACCGGGATTTTTAAACAAATATTATAAACTGCGACAAAAAGAGTTGCGGTTAACTTTATGTCTTTATTATTTATTGAATGGATAGAAAATTAAATTTGCCAGACTTGACACTCTTCTCCCTATTCCCCCTTCTTCCCTTTTTTTAAATAATTCTTTTTTACATGTTTTCAAGGTCATTCTTGGTCGAAAATAAACTTTTTTTTTACAATTCATATTTTCGAGTTCAAATTATATCTATCTTCTAAAAAATCTTCTTTTTTGCTTGAAAATTCCTCCAAATTCAATTATTCTGTTAATAATTGATCTTTTCGGTCGAAAATGTAACTGTTTTGTCAAGCGTTCATCCTTTTGGTTTAAAAATGAATTTTTGTTTGTAGAAAAGTAATTTTTCTTGGTTAAAAAGTAACATTTTTTGGAAAACTCAACTCTGTTCTAAATATTTGTCTTTTTGGCTTGAATATTTTTCAAATATACGTTCGTCCTTTTGGATTGAAAATTCATCTTTTTTGATAGAAAAGTTATCTGTTTTTATAGAAATGACATATGTCTCTTTGGTTTGAAAATTAAACAATTTCTTTAAAATTTCAACTACTTTTTTTTTACTTTGTCCCTTTTGCTTGAAAATTTAACTATTTTGTTAAAAATTCGTCTCTGTAGCTTGAAAGTTCAACTTTTTAGTTGAAAAGTTTTATTGAAAATTCATGTCTTTTGGTAGAGAATATTTTTTGTTGAAAATTAAACGATTTTTTAAAAATTGGTCATTTTTGGATGAACTTAACTGTTTTTAATTTAAAATTTAAATCTTTTTTGGTTGAAAATTCAACTATTTGGTTGAAAGATAAACTACTTGGTTAAAAATTATTTTTGTTTTTTGACTGAAGATTCATCTGTGGTTAGACATTTTTATTAATTTGGTGAAAATTGTTTTTTTTTTATGGTTGAAAGATGAAATACTCTCTTGAAAAATATTTGTTGTTGTTGTTGAAGAATCACCTCTGCATAAAATTTTTGTTAATTTGTTAGAAAATGTTGTTTTTTTCGAAAATTAATTTTTTTCACCGAAAATTTAACCGTTTGAATTGCTGAAAATTTCTCTTTTTAGGTTTATTTCAACTGTTTTTGATTTAAAATGAAAATCTTTTTTGATTGAAATATCAACTATTATATTTTCGTTGAGAATTCATATTTTTGGTTGAAATTGAAACTACTTGATTGAAATTCGAATAACTTTGTAAAAAAATTCATTTTTTTGTTGAAGTTTCATTCTTTTATTTGACAATTCTACTTTTGGTTGAAAATTTCACTGTTTTCTCGAAAATTCTTATTTTTTGTTAGAAGATAATTTTTCTAACTGAAAATCAAATTTTATATTTTTCGCCTTTTCGGCTTGAAAATTTAACTATTTGGTTTTTGGTTCAAGTTTAATCTTTTTTGTTTAAAATATCGACCATTTGGTTAAAAATTCAACGTTTTTGTTGAAAATTCGTCTTTATTGGTTGACAATTAACTTTTTTTGTTGTTGAAAATTCATCTCTTGTGGTAGAAAATCTTTTTTGGTTGAAGATTCATCCTTTCAATTGAAAATTCAGTACATATATGTTTTTACTTGAAACCTCAGTAAGTTAAAGCGCTTCTTATTGATTTTAATATGGCACCTTTATTAATTTTATTAAAAAGAATTTATTCTCCTATAATACCCCTATCTTCGTGAAAAATCACCCTATCACTCTGAAGACTTTCTAAGTCTTGTTGGTAAAACCCGAGTAAAAAGAAAAATAATACGCATCAGTGATTTCCAATTTGCTTGAAAAATTCGTTTTATACCTGTTTTTTATCCTTTCTCAGTTTAAGAGTAGCAATATATCTTGCTGAGAAACTTGACTCCCACAACTGGAACCTGTGGATGCGTCTTATAACAATTCGGCATGGTCAATGTATTTTTTTACCACCGCGTCGCGTCGTGTCGCACTCAGATGCGCGCAAATGGGATTGTACACAACATTCGTATTCGGATACAGCACTGCTTACCAAGTCTTAACGACCTCGACCGCCATATTGGTAGCTGGTAATACCGTCTTTGAAAAATCTTGCAGCGCACGGTCCAATTATCCATTACGGCCGAGACGAAAACTCGTCTTTCAAACGCGGTTACCCGTTAATCGCGACTTTACCTCGATCAAATTAATTAAACGAAAGAAAAGCAGCGTCGTAACTTTTGCTTTCTACAAGTCGTAAAATTCCTTGCTTTTGAGAGCCTTGAAAAGAACGGTTTTCGCCATTCTTCAAGAGAATGTTCAAAAATATCATCCAAGTATAGCAAAATCAGAATGTTTTTCCTGCAAGAGAAAGAATCTTGAGATTTAGGGCCCCAGCTTATCATCGGTAAATCGGACTTAATAAACTGAGGCCAGACAAAGAAGCCATTCTGTCTAGGTTTTTTTAAATACATAATCTAAAGAGTACAAAGTACTCCCAGTAAATGCTTTTTTTTAAAGAAAATTATATTATTTACATAATAATCGAAAGAGAAAAATGCTCCCTATTAGCGAAAACCCGATAACACAACCATCGCATTAGTATAGTATTCTACTATTTATCTATAACGGGAGTAGATAAGACAGTTGTCTACATCGATTTTTGCTTTCGTGATTTACGATGCTTGTTACCGGCCATGCTGGAGGAAGAGGATCTGCTCGGTTCTGTTTTTGAGCGAACCTAACGTCAAAACGGAAAACTGCAATCCTTTAAGGACACAAGTTCATGTTGGTTTTTCTTTTTGTCTCTATAGGTTCGCCCAAAAACAGAACCGAGCAGACCCTCTTCCTTGAGGATGGCTATTAGCAAGCATTTTAACCGTTTTTTTCAAAGAAAATTCTATTTTTAGGTAATGAAGCCAAGAAAAAAATATGCCCTATTATCGGTATTACGGTAACACTCGCATCAAAGCAGTGGGGTATTCTACTATGTATTTGTCTAAAAAGGGAGTAGATAAAACAGTTTTCTACATTGATTTGCCGTTTCGTGACTTATCATGCTTATTACCGGCCATGCCAGATGAAGAGAATCTGCTCGGTTCTGTTATTTGCGAATCTAACGACATAACGAAAAACTGCCTTTCTTCAGGCCCTAAATGGTAGTTTTTCGTTTTGTCGTTAGGTTCGCCCAAAAACAGAACCGAGCAGATCCTCTTCTTTTGGAATGACTGGTAAAAAGCATGGTAAGTCACGAAAGCAAAAACCGATACAACTCTTTTATCTGCTCCCTTTTTAGATATGTGAATAATAGAATACTCCACTACTTCGATATTGGTGTTATAACGTAGTTCGGCTAATAGATTTGAAAATTCATCTCTTTTGTTTCAAATTCATCTGTATTAGTAAAAATGTCACCTTTTTACATTCTCATCAGATAATGTTTTTTCCATAAAAATGCAACTGTTTGGTTAAAAATTGAAAATACTTACTATTACATTATTCTTTGGAAATTCATCTTTTTTGGTTGAAAATTGAACTACTTGGTTGAATTAACTTTATTTAAAAAATCATTTTTTTGTTTGTTAAAAATTCACCCCTTTTATTGAAAATTCGTTTTTTTTTTGTAAATTAATTCATCATTTTAGTTGAAAATTCATCTCTGGTTGAATCTTTACCTAATTTGTTGAAAATTGATCTTTTTCAATAGAAAATTTTGGTAAAAATACTTGGGTAAAATTTAAACTACTTTGTTAAATATTTGTTTGTTTTTTTGTAAAAATTATTTTTTTAGCTCTGAATGTAATTTAACCATTTTTAGCTGAGAATTGATATTTTTAAATTAAAAGTTCTTCTTTTTTGGTAGAAAATTAATCTTCTTGAGTTGAAAGTGTAGCAATTTGGAAGAACTTTTTTTCCATTTTGACTAAAAAATCTTTATTTGTTAAAAATGTGTCCTTTTGATTGGAAAATTCATCTCTTTGATTAAAAATTATACTCTTTTGTTGAAAATGGATTTTTTTACCAAAAATTTAACTTTTCCATTTTCGCTTGAAAATTGATCTTTTTTAGTGGAAAATTCAACTATTTGTTTGAAAATGCATGTATTTTGTTGAAAACTTGTCTAGTTTCGTAAACAGTTAATCTTATTGGTTGAAAATTCATCTTTTTGGTTTTAAAATTTATCTCTTTTGGCAGAAATGTCATCTGTTTTGGTTGAAATATCAAATATTACATTTTTTGTTGAGAATTCAACTTTTTATTTGAAAATGCAACTGTTCTTGGTTGAAGATTCATCTTTGTGGATTAAAAATTCAACTCTTTTGTCAAAAGTTTAACTATTTCGTTGAAAATTAAAGTATTCTGTTAAGTAATCTATTTCTGTCGAAAATTCGTCTTTTTGTTTGATATGAATAGTATATTTTGAAATTTTATTGTCTTATTCCATCTACAAAAGACTCTATGTTGAAAATGTTAGAAGATTAAAATATTGGCCTCTGAATATTAATGGTCAGGGAAAAGTCAGGAAAAAGTCCGGGAATTTTGAAAATGAAGTTTTTCGGTCACTCTGAAAAATGTTTTAAGAAATAGCCATTGAAGTAACAGCTATTACTGAATGAAAATAAAATATACGTATTTAACATATCTTGGATTTCATAATGAGTCAAAACTGATGAAAGTCACGATTTCTGTGAAATCATTCATGCATTAGCGTACTTAATGTACTTTTTAAATATGTATAGGCTAAAATAATCACGTTTTCAGAATTGATTTCATAAAATATAACCAAGATAAACTCACTTCCGGTTCAAAAATGTAATTACATGCATAACAGTAGCTTTCGGTCGTGCTATCCTCGTGTAAATGAGCACACTCTTGCGCATATAACTACCGATTTGCATGCGTTACTCTCTGGTGTGAGTTGGATTCGACATATCTTAATCCGGTTCGCCCACGAAAACTCAGAACTCTCGCTATTGCTACGTGAATGTATGAATATACAACGATAATGCAGGATTTATTTATACTTCTGACACAATATTCTATCTGGGAAAGGGTGCCGTAAAAAAAATTTCTACGAAAAAATTATAGAGATAGAAACTAATGATATCATTTTTGACAGTGATAAAGCATTATCGAAAGGATGTGACTCTTCTTGTAGAACGGTATGAGCCAATGTCAGGCTTCGGGCCTGACAATATTTACACTATTATTTGACACTTTTTTTAAGCCATGAGACTAGGTTGCCAGTATTTCGAAAAAAATTAGACTTAACACACTATTTTCTCACAATTTTCCGTTAATACCACTATTTCTTTACTTTTCCTCGAAAAACATTTTTGAACTTTTTCGCTGATTGGCCATAATAGTCCGCCGTTATTTAGGGGTCATCCAAAAATAAAGTTACATTATTTTTCGAGGGGGTTTTTTGTTGGGGGTAAATCTTACTGTTTCTCAGAATTAACAAAATAGTTCAATTTTCATCCAAGTAGTTGTATTTTTTAACAAAAAAGATGAATTCTCAACCAAGAAAGGTTTTTAAATGAATAAAGAAAAAAATTTTCATCCAGAAAGTTGCATTTTTAAGCCAAGAAGATTAATGTTTTCCAGAGCGAAGTTCCAATATAATTCTTACATTTTTAACCAAATAGTAGAATTTTCTACCAAGAAGATTAATATTCTACCGAAAAAAATGAATTTCAACAAATTACATAAATTTTCCTCTGAAAAGTTTAAACAATGGATGTAATGTTAGGCCAGATTGTATTGAAGAGAATTAACTTTCAATAGAAAAAAAGATTTTTCTACCAATCAGTTTATTTTTTAACCAAATGGTTTATTTGTATACCAAGTTGTTGAAGTTTTAAACTAAAAAGAGTAATTTTCTATAAGACAGTTTAATTTGCAAACCGAGCATGTGAATTGTCAACAGAAAAGTTAATTTACAACTAATCAGTTGAACTTTAAACAAGATAGTTTAATTTGCAGTTTAAAAAATGTATTTTGATTGAAAGAAAAAAATGAATGTTTTACTAAAATTACGAATCTTCAACCAGAAAAATAAACTTTTAAGAAAGTAGTTCAACTTTCGACCAAGAAGTTTAATATCAACTTCAAAAAATCAAATCAACCTCAATTACCACAAAAAAGGATTTCAATTAAAAATAAAAAATGGTTGTATTTAACTAAGAAAAAGGATTTTTCAACAAAATCTTGAATCCTTAACTAAAACAGATTAATTTCCAACGAAATAATTGCATTTTTAACCAGAAAAATTTATTTTTTGAACGAAAAGACGAATTTTCAACAAAATATATCATTTTTTAACCAAATAGTTAAAGCTTCTACCAAATAATTTGGTAGAAAAAAATTTGGCTCAAAAATTCAACAAATATTGTTGAATTTTTGAGCCAAAAATACGAAATTTCCACAAAACAGTTGAAATTCCAACAAATATTTCATTTTTAACCGAAACAGATTAATTTTTATCCAGAAAGGTGACATTTCTACAGAAAGTGACCCACGCGATTTCATAGGATCTGCAAGGACTTTAAAGATGTAAAAAATTTCAATGGGTTCGAAAGGATTTGAAAGACTTAAGGAGGGTCTTTCACAACATTCCAAGAAATTGCAGGAGATTAAAAAAGGTATTTAGAAAGGGTTTCAAAGTATTTGAAGTGATTTTAGGGAAATTGGAAGAATTTCTAAAAAACGTTCGGGAGTAAATGAAATAAAATGCAATTTTAACCGACTTCTTGGGATTTCATGGTATTTTATGGGGTCTCGCAGGATTTAAAAAATTAATTGGGGTTCATAGCATCTTAAAAGAAAGTCAAAGATGTTATAAGATTATAAGGAATTTCGACAGTTTTCGAGGGATTTTTAATAGATTTCAACGGAATTCAAATATTTGAAGTCTTTTCAAAAGCTTCTAGGGTATTTTAAAAAATTTCAAATGTTTTTATCAGATTTTATGGGATTTCCGAGGATTTGAAAGATTTAATCATTTGTTAAGGAATTATGAAAGATATTACAGATTTCAAGATGTTTTACGGGGTCTCAAGCGACTTTTGTGCGATCACTACGAATTTCACAAGAGGAATTTAACGAGATTTCAACATTTATAAGGTTTTTCAAAGAATTTCGTAGGATTTCTACGGTTGACAAGGGGTTCACCATATTTAAGGGATTCATAGGATTTCAAAAGGAATGATACTATTTCGAAGCAATTTTAAAGATTCGAAAATATTTGATGGGAGATGTATATTGTATAACAGATTTAAAAAATAGTTAACTTCTCGATTTATTATTTTAAAAATTGCATGATACTTTTTCTAAATTTATACTACTCATTATACTATTTTGAATTCCGTGAGTCTGAGGCTTGTGAGTGGTCAATATGTTATTTATTCATGGATAATGCCAATTTTCTAAAAAAAAAGTCCCATAATATCTGTACGCAAAGTGCTATTGGTGTACGATTCGCGAATTTTAATGTGACAGGTACTAGGGTAGTAACCAAGCGCACGTTGCGGAAGTATATAACGGCACTCATCCTTTCGGAAGGACGTGCCACATGTGCTTCGTGACGTTATTTAATCCTTACATCCCTTCATAATTTTATTTGTTCCTTTTTTCAGTCCTAATAATCAACAACAAGAAAATTCTATGTATAAATATTTTAGCCATTCTCTAGAAAAACCACGTAAGTCGACTTAGGTTTTGGCACGAAATTGTCAAAGAAACTTTTCAAAATGTGTTTTTACAAACCAAAAAGTACATGTTTCAGATTCTTGTTTACATTCGTTATTATCGGATAGAAATCGATGTAAATTTGTAAAACCTTTTAAATCCTTAGGTTATGGCACGAAATTGCCAAAGAAACTCTGTCAAATGTGCTTTTACAAATCAAAAAGTACATGTTTTAGATTTTCAAATTTATTCAAATCCAGAACATATCCTTTTTCGTTTGTAAAAAGACATTTTGAAACGTTTCTTCGTCAATTTTGTGCCAAACCCGAAGTCGACTGTGGTGGTTTTTCTAGAGAAATGCTCATTTGTAAAATATCCTTATTCCTTACATCTTTTATTTAATTGATATTGAAAATGGACTAAACCTGACATCTCATCTTTTGCGTAAAACGTTAAATAATAAACATTACTACCATACACTGGTAGAGGCCTAAAACTTGTTTACACTTATTATTATCGAATAAAAATTGAAGTAAGTTTGTAAAACCTTGCAAATCCTTACACGAAATTACCAAAGAAACTTACCAAAATGTGTTTTCAGAAACAAATAAATATATGTTTTAAATTGTGCAAACCTTTTAAAAACAACATATCCTTCGGGTTCGTAAAAAGATATCTTAAAACGTTTCTTCGGCAATTTTGTCCCATAATCGAAGTTGACTCATGTCAGGTGGATTTTCTAGAGAAGGGCTCATTTGTAAAATATTATCCTTATTCCTTACAGCCTCTTTTATCCAATTTATCTTGAAAATGGGCTAGTCCTGACATCTCATCTTTCATCTAAAACGTGAAATTGCAAAACATTACCATCAAATACTGGTAGAGGCTTAAAACTTCTTTACATTTTTTATTATCGATTAACAATTGAAGTAAATGTGTAGAACCTTGTCAAACCTTAGGTTATGACACGAAATTGTCAAAGAAACTTACCAAAATGTGTTTTTGTAAACAAATAAATACGTGTCTTAGATTGTGCAAACATCTTAAAACCCACAACAAATCCTTATTGGTTTGTAAAAAGACATTTTGAAACGTTTCCTCGTCAATTTAGTGCCAAAACCAAAGTCGATTCAGGTGTTTTTTTTTCTGGAGAACGGCTCATTTGTAAAATATTATCCTTACAGCCTCTTTTATATTCATTGTATCTTGAAGATGGACTGGACCTGACATCTCATATCTTATGTAAAACCTAAAATAATAAACACTACTATCACTCACTTGGTAGAGTCCTAAAACTTGTTTATATTCATTACTATGTACAATCGAATAAAAATCCAAGTAAAGTAAAACGTAAATCAGAAAGCTTTTCGGTTAACATTCTCCTACAATGTTATTACTGGCAATACAATCACTCGCTAATACAAGATACAAACTTTGCAAAGAAAAATGTTGCTCATTGTTTCTTCTCGTGATTTTGAAAGTAAGTTCGATGTAATAATAAAACTCTGCGTGCGAATTAAAAACAGCGAGACATGCTTTCATTCACAAATGGCAAAGAACGATGCATTAAAATTCAAAGGTAGTTGACGCCAGAGACGGAAAGGATTGACGAGAGGAAGGAAGTTATGATAGTTGGTATGCAAGACTTGCTGGCTAAGTGAAGGAAAGGCTTATAGTCTGGTAGCAAATTGCGAAGGAGCAAGAAAGAGAAAAAAGAGACAAGCCAAAGAACTCCGTTGACCGAGTACTAAGTCCACTATAATTGTTTTAACCGACACTTGCACGTACGAATCAAACGGCGCATCTTCCCTTCCTTCCGTGATTGATCGTGCGCTTAATTCTCACTTCGATTTCAACGAAAAGGCATATTAACTTAATGAAAAGTGCCGCCTTGCAACTTTCTACCGTATGAAATACGTTTTTTATTGCCGAAATTTCTTTTTACAATCATTAGTGTGATAAATATAAAACTATGGTATTTCATTTTAATCAGGTGCATAAAATGAATAAGGGGCCAACCTTAAACCATAAACTACGTTACCAATTTAAGGTGTGTGTGTGTGTGTGTGTGTGTGTGTTGGGGGAAGGAGGGTCGATGGATTTCACATTACGAACTTGGATAACATTCAGTGTGTTTTCTGCTGATAATTTTTAAAAAAAGTTTTACAAACTTTGTGAAAAATGTCCCTACAACAGTACAATTCAATATTTATAACTTCATAAGTTTGAAAATCACTTTAATATTTCAGACTTATTCTTTTCCCTATTTTCCTCTTTTCCCCTTTTTTAAAAAATTCTTCCTTTTTCCCCTGTTTTTAGGAAACTTTCCCTTTTTCTCGTTTTTTCTGTTAAATGCGAACTGAATTAATAGAACCCTATAAGAAAACACAAATTTTTCCTTAAAATTCAAATATTTTTACTTAAAAAGTATACTATTATATTTTTGTTTTGGAATTCATCTCGTAGGTTTAAAAATTCGACTATTTGGTTGATAATTTAATTATTTCGTTGAAAATGCAACTATGTTGTTAAGAAGTCATATCTTTTTGCCAAAAATTCAACTACTGTATTAAAAATTAATTTTTTTGGGCGAAGATTCCTCTCTTTGTTTGAAAATTGAATTATTTTGTAGAAATTTCATGTGTTTTGTTGACAATTCGTATTTTTTTATTGGAAAATTAATCTTCTCCGTTAAAACATCATTTGCTTCGTTGAAAAATCCACTTTTTGATTGAATGTTCAACTCTTTTGTTGAAAGTTTATTTCTTAAGATTTATAATTTTATTTGAAAACTCATTTCTTTGGTTGAAGATGTAACTATTTGGTTAAAAATTTGTTTTTTTTTGCTGATTTTTTTACTGAAAATGTAACCATTCCATTTTTGGTTAAAAATTAATTTTTTAATTTGAAAAATTGATGTTTTTTAGTTGGCAATTCAACTATTTGGTTTAAAATTAAACTGTTGGTTGAAAATGAATTTTTGTTGAAAATGCATATTTTCGTCTTCAGAATTGATCAATTTTGTTGGAAATTCTGTTTTTTCGATTGAGCATTATTTTTCTTGGTAGAAAATTAATCTTTTTGTTTGTAAATTTAACTATTTGGTTAAAAATGATCTTTTTTTGTTTAAAAATCAATCTTTTTATCTGTCAATTTAACTATTTCATTTTTGGTAAAAAATGTATCCTTTATAAGTTGAAAATTCATGTACTTTGTTGAAAATTCGTCTATTTAGATAGAAAAATTTGTCTTCTTAGTAGAAAATTAATCTTATTGGTTAAGAATTTAAATATTTTATAAAAAAATTCGTCTCTTTTGGTTGAAGTTTCATTTTAAAAAAAATTTTCGTTCGGTTGAAAATTCGTTTTAGTTGAAAACTCATATTTTAAGTTTAACATTCAACTGGTTTTAAAACATTCGACTTTTCATCTTGAAAACTTATATATGTTTGTTGAAAATTTGTCTTTTTGGGTAGAAAATTAATCTTCTTTGTTAAAAATTCATCTATGAGGTTGAGCATTCAACTTTTTTTTTTAATTCGTCTGTTTTTGTTGAATTGAACTCAGTGAAAATACGTTTTTTTTTATTGACAAGTAATTTTTTCAACTTAAAATTGAACCATTTCATTCTTAGGTAGAAAATTAATCTTCTTAGTTTAAAATTCATCTTAGTAGGTTAATAATTCTTCAATCTGGTTAAAAATTCAACTGTTTGGTTAAAAATTTGTGTTTTTGTTGTTGAAAATGTGTCTTTTTGGGTTCAAAATTCATCTCTTTTGGTAGGAAATCTTTGTTGGTAGATAATTCAACTATTTTGTTGATAATGTAATAAATTTCGACTTGAAATCTTAGGAATTTGAAGCGTTTCCATATTGAATTCAGTGTGGTATCCACATTTATTTCATGTAGATGAATTTATTCCCCTATTATTGTCCTGTTGTCGTGAAGAATCACACTATTTTCCCTGTTGTGAGAGTAGTTTGGGCCGAGAGGAACGGGAATTGTACGGTCGAAGAATTCTATCTATTCGTTATTACAATGTGTTTTTCGATAAAACAATGATAAGCAAAGAGTGACTTCTCCTACGCATTATTGTGGTCGACTCAGCATAAAAGTCGGTCGACCACCTGGTTCGATCCGGACGTCATTGCGAGACGTTGGACGGCCTTTCTTTTCTCCTGTCCTCTGTTTTCCTTTCGTGTGTTCTCTTTTACTGGTGACAATGCTGACGTATGGAAACGAATCAGAAACAATTTCGCGTAGGCATTGCATTTCTCATTGTAATTCTCAATTATTGAATATTACGTATACATATTCATATTGATATGCCTACACATTAACGTGCAATACTGAGCATTTGCATTGAATCCAAAGGGTTAGCATTTTTCTTCATGCCGATTCTAGTTGGCACCTATCCTAACTGCTTTCTGCAACTCTTAAGGGGCCATCTGCAGTCATAGAGGAAAAAATCATATTTCTTATTCGATCTCTAGAAATACAGATACGATTTCTCCTTCACCAACTCTTTCACTTCAATCCCGCACTCAGAAAAAGATTTGGTTGAATCAACAAAATGTCTAGTTTCAACCATAGAATATGGTTATTATATAAAAACAAAACATTTGGTTGAAACAATCAAATTTTTTGGTTGTTTTAACCAAAAATTTCGGTAGGTGGAGGATTTCGTTGATCGAACCAAACAAATTAGTTGGATCAATCAAATCTTTTGTTGAATTAAGAAATATTTGTTTTATTCAAACAAATTTTTATGTATATGCCATAAAACTATTTCTTTGGTTCAAGACATTTTTTTCTGCGTGTACAATTTTTATTCTCAGTTCATTGCATCATCGTAACGTCCTTGTACCTTGTGGTCGGATTTACCGGACTCAAATACCGTAGGTCAGATGGTTATTGCTGGGATCACAGCGGTTCAGTAGTTCAATTTTTTATACCATATGGGTATTTCGTGAATATTTCACGAAAGTCATAGTAACGACATTCCTTTAGCAAGATGTCTATTCGTTTTTATCTTTAACATTTTGTTAGATAGCTTTAGAAGATTTGATGAATACTTCAGCACTTTTTACAGATAAAAATACGTGAGAGCAAAATTCTAGAAGAGCAAAGGTGGAAAAATAGATAAACAACGGAATTGAAAAATGCAATGTTTCTCAATTAAATGTTTCTGGATGCAAGGATCACATATGTTTTTTAATTCAATTTTATGTTAAAAGGAGATTTTGTCCGTGAACACTGAACGAAAGTGCCATCGAACAGTAGATTTTGATTCCTTATTCTCATCAATTTCTTTCTTGTGTATTCTATTCAGTGAAAATCTATGAGTATCTCAAAAAATTTCAATAAGCTAGAAATAAATAAGTTGAAAAACACAAAAATTCTGTTTTTGTTTCCTTAGACGCTGAAATTTTTTTCTATTGTACATATTTATAACAGTTGAAAGCTCTCAGATATTCAAAACATTTTTCAATGTCATCTAACAAAATATTACAATTTGAAAAACAGAAATGGAAAAAAATTATTATAACCATATAACAATCAATTCCAAATTAATTATACTTTATCAAAGGGTCCTAATATACTCTACTTTTTTGCATATTATTTTCGATTTCCAAATTTTTGTTTCTATAACCACAAGTAATATACTATTCTCTGATACGGCGTTTGCATAGTTTATTACATATTCCAAAAGTATTAAAAGTGAATCAAAATTCCTATTTATTCATCGCAGGCTTCACAGTTTTTTCTCTCTTTTCCCCCTTTTCTTGTTTTCCACATATTAAATTCAACTATTTGGTTGAATTTTTGTTTTGTTTTGGTTTCAACTATTCAATTAAAAAATAGTTTTTTTTGGATAAATTTAACTAGTTTATATAAAAAATTAAAATCCTTTTTGGCTAAAATATCAACTATTACATTTTTTCTTAAGAATTCATATTTTTTGGTTGAAAATTCCATTACTTGGTTAAAAGTTGAACTACTTTGTTAAAAATTCATTTTTTGTTAGTTGAAGATTCATCATTTTAGTTGAAAATTCATTTCTTTGCTTAAAAATGCGTCTATTTGGTTGGAAATACATTTACTAAAAATAAGAGGAATTTTAAACGTTTAGAATTGAATTTAATATTAGTACCTACATTAATATTATATAAAAGAATTTATTCCGCTATTTTTGTGAAGAATCTCGTTCTCTCATCTATTTTTAGTGTATTTTGGCTTGTCAATCCTGTTATCTCTATAAAGATGTTTTCGATTTGCATCTACTGAATTAATTTATCTTTCGGGTTTAGGTTCTCAATTAAATCGTTAGCGATTTCTTCGCTGTCAACGATGTCCTTAAAATCTACAAAATTAGCAAATAAATCGTTTAGGAAATGTTTGAAATTGTTATCGTTAAATAGAATCTCTTTCAAAGCGTCTTGTTTTTTAATATCTCGAATTTCTGTTTGTGATTCTAAAAAAATTGAACCGAAACCTTGTAAAAAAGGGAAAAAGGTGATAATTGTGTCAAAATTCTCGATTGTACGTGTTTTAGGAAATTTCTCAAATTTAAGGGAAAAAAGGGATTAGGTATAAAAAAGGGATGGACTTGTGATCCCTGTTATTGCTAGTTAGTTTCCTTAAGGTTGTATAGAAACAGGAAATTCAAGTTGCAAATCCAAGTACTTTTTCCTTTATACCCACTGCAGCATTTTCAGTCAAATATTGCCCACCACAAAAGGCGTTAAAGGATTCCTTTTTTTCAGCCCAATAAACTTGTTTTCTTTCCCAGTCATTTAAGCATGTGCTATCAAGAGACACTTCCTCGCGCATCTTCATGAGAGTCAAGTCAAGATGCGCTGCGAAATTGCCTGCACGAGTCTAAAAAAATAATTAACACTTTGGACCGGGTAATTGCTGTCTTTCGACGTTAATCGACCGCGAAATCTTCGATAATTTCAGCATCCAGTCAACAAATTTCGGATTCAGTTTTATTTTTAAAGCAATTTTTCACTCAAGGCATGTTTTAAATACAATTTTTAATTGTCAGCTCATTAAAAAAAAAATTATTTAAAGTTCAACTCAAGTTGTCTTTGAAAAAAGGATTCATTTGCAGAAAATTATTTGTAAGGATTATCTCCATCTGATTCACAAACCTCGAAATAAGCTCACCATCATTTAAGTGTTCAGTAAATATGTAATAATTTTAATTAGAGAAGCAATAAGCCCCGTTGGCTCCATACAAGAGGTCGAATTCATTTGAGATTCTTGGAGTGCTTCAGATTCGTTGAGATTGGAAGATTACAGGGGAATTTTTTCCATGTCCATGGCAAAAACGTTAAGGGATCAGGTGTCGCAGCTCGACATGACTACTCGCCTTGCTCGCATCGCATCGCTTCGCATCTCCTTTATTCATGGCAATTTCGCGCTAATAGCCTCCCGAGGTATAAATAATTAGAGTCGTGTTGCGCGGGCTCCTTAGGCTCCGTGACAATCACTTCGCTCAGCCACTTGCGGTACACCCTGTACACGCGGTCGTGAGTTGCGTACAGTATTTGCAAAGTGGTCGTCTTTGCGGGCTCCAGGGCAAATTAACTTCACCTGTCAGAGCGTACCTTCAAAAAGTAGCTGTGCTACTGATTGCGATTTATTGGTGTACAATAATAAGGGACCGCTAAGTTGATGAATAAAAAGATGTACTTGAAAATATTGGGCTTCATTCCTTCAGGCAGTCATCAACACGTGCTACTTTCTCTGGGGAAAAAACATTGCTTTGGCATTGTCAGAATCTTCCTAAATTCTTGGCGTATTCTAGAATGTCCTAGAACGATCTAGAATGTCCCTTAAATAGATGGAAATTGTTTTACTAAAATATATCGAAAATATCGCTGCGAAGTACTATGGGTGTATTTACTTGTCTTCATTTTATCAGCACTTTGCTTCCTCATTGGACATTAGTCAATTAAATAAATTTGCTTCCTCATAGAGGGAGGTTTTTTTTAACAAAATAAAGAAATCGACACTTTAAATATTTTTCAAGATCATGTCGTACCGAAATGTTATTTTCAGAAAATCAGAGGGATCATCAAAAGGTCAATTAATGTATTCTGTTATAAGGAACAACTTTTTAACACTTAACCCGTAAACCTGGGTCATTCGTGTCCGAGCGAAAACTAAGTGACTGAGTTACTCTGTGACTGCAAGAGGGAAGCAGACCTTACCCTGCCCTAAAAAAAGTTTTTTAGCAGGGGGACCTAAGGGCCAGAAGGCAGGTCTCTAGTTCACGTTTACTCTTTGTAATGATCGAACGAAATCTGAGGAGGACACGAACGACCCAGGTTTACCGGAATCGGTTGTTTTTTCTGCAAGCGAGTATTTGATTATTTTTGACTTTATAACGTTTTTTTAACGCATTTGTACATACTAATGCTAACTAAATAATAATTTTGGTCATACAACTCAAAATGGAGCAACGTACATCTGCTAATGTGCAGCGCGTTCTTCGCGACAGGAAACAAGTATTTTAGGAACTGACAAAATGGAAAAACGCAAAAGATAATTTTTTGTGTACCTGAGCGTGACAGAAAAACGCAGTTCTGCTGTGTTAGGACCTGCAAGCCTGTTTGCGAGCAGCATGGGTTGCTTGTTGCGCTACTTGCTTAGAATACACCAGAGTCCCGCTATAGTAGCCGTCTCGGGGGTACCCTTCATCGCTTCACAGTATCTCGGGACTCTCAAAACCGTTCTTTTTCCCTTTCTTTCTTGTGGCTTCTGATAGCGCCAAACCCTAAACATCGCAATTCCGCTGACCTTACAAACGCCTCCCTCTCGTCCCCTTGGACCGCCTTGTCCCTTATCTAGGGAACTACTATAGTGGGACTCTAGTGTAATAAGGAAGTATTATACATTAGGAATTTTTTACGTTGTTCAGAATAATAAGAATTTATGTTACACTACGTATTTTTCACGTTTTTACCCATTTTAAATGAATATAAACTTTTGTATGTAAGAAAATTCCATTATTTCGAGAACTTTTACTTCCAATGAAATATCCCAATATTCACCTTTAAAACTTAAGCATTTATTTTTGTGGTAGCGCATTCTCATATTTTTTCCTTGAAAGGCGCATGTTTGAACTTTAATTTTCTTTTTTAATTTTTCAATTTGGTTAATTAGATCAAAAGTTATGATTTTTTGAAGCATACACAGCATTTTATCGACTTTGCTTTGTTTATTTAAAAAAATTGTTTAAATAATTCGTTTTTATCCTAAAGTCTTTTGCACGTTTGTTGAGTAGAGACTTCAGTTGTGGTCACTGAATTTTTTCAGATTTTTCCTATCAGTACAAATTATTGAAAAATGCGCTGGACGTGAACGACCCAGGTTTACGGGTTAAAGGGGCCAAAAAAACGTTTACGGGTTAAGTGTTAACTTGTGGTAGTGTTATATTCCAAATAAAACAAAATTTTCTCATTTAAACAATGTAAAAGTTTTTTTTTCACTTTATAAGTCGCTCTTGTTTGATCATGAAAGGTCATCGAAGGTTCGGCAGTAGGTCAATCGACGCGTCTCGAAGACGCGAGCAATTACATCGAATACAGTACTGTCATATTTTTAATTTAGATAAAGTATTTTTCTTATAAAAGAGGTAAATAATTTCGTTTGAAAATTTAAAAAAAAACGGTATTAGTAGGTCGTAGAAGGTCATAAAAGTTTATTTAATAGGTCATTCGACGCGTCTCGAAGACGCGAAAAAATATATTAGATATAGTACTGTAGTATTCCTAATATTAACAAAGTTTTTCTTATATAAACAGAAAAAATATTTTTTTTTAAACTTCCTGAATCAGTACAGTAGGTCATAAAAGTTTTCTACAATAGGTCGACTGATACGTCTCGAAGACGCGAACAAATACATTACATATAATATTGTTGTAGTTCGAACATCAGACAAGTTTTTTTCATATAAACAAAATAAACAATTTCTTTCTCAGTTCTGAATGCAAAAAATGGCTTCTAATTGGCCGATCTAGCTCAAAATCCTGTCAGACCTGGACTTCGATTATAACTACAATTCTTCTAAATTTTATGACCATTGCTTTTTAACTGTTTTTTAAAATTGTTTTTACGATTTCTTGAGGTCGAATTACCCTCTGCGAGGTAGCAATGATAATTTTTCACTTTGCACTGCTTTTTTGGCTTTGAAAGAAAATGACGGTCTTCAGTGGACATGAGATTTTTACGAAAACTGAGACAGTTATGTGGGTTATTCATTTTTGCACATTTTCCCCATGTAAATCGAATGGTAAACCTGAAGTGGTAAATATTAACTGATTTGGCTGAACTTTTCAAGGCTTTATATTTTTGGCCATTGTAGACTTAATACTCTTTCACTTATTCCCCTATTTCCCCCTTTTTAATTAGTTACTCGTTTCCCCTGTTTTCAGAAGAATCAAACTATTTTTAGTTTGAAAGTTAATTCAAATTTTGGGTTCAGAATTCATATTTTTTTGTTAAAAATTCTATTATTTGCTTAAGAATGTAATTGTTTTATTGAAACTTCAACTATTTTGCTAAAAGTAATCTTTTTTTTATCGAAAATTCTACTGTTTTGTTGAACATTCGTATTTTTGGATAGAAAATTTGTTCACTTATATTTAATATTCATCTCTTTTGCTAGTAAAATCGTCTTTCTTGATCGAAAATGAACTTTTTTCTTGAAAATTCCACTGTCTTCTTGAAGATTCATCTGTTTGGTTGAAAAGGCAATCGTTTTGCTTAAAGTTAAATCTTTTTTGTTTAAAAATTCGACGATTTGGTTGAAAATCCCACTATTTAGTTGAAAATTCAACTTTTTTGTTAGAAATTCGTCTCTTCGATTGAATTAAATTGGATTTAATTTAAAATGCAATATTTTTTTGATTGAAATATCAACTGTTACATTTTTCATCGAGAATTAATCTTTGTTTATTGAAAATTCAACTAGTTGGTAAAAGTTGAACTACTTTGTGAAAAAGTAATTTTTTTGGTTGAAGATTCATAATTTTAGTCAAAAATTCATCTCCGGTTGAAAATTTAACTGTTTCATTAAAAATTCGTTTTTATTTTGTTTAAAATTCAACTATTTGGTTGAAAATTCATCTTCCTTGGTTGAAAGTAAACCTTTTGTAGAAAATTCATCCTTCAGGTTTGTGAATGAACCATTTTGTTGCAAATTCATATTTTCATGATTAAAAGTCATCTTCGAAACACTCGACTTATCACCGTGTGGGTTGAAAATTCAATTATTTTGTTAAAAATTCATCTTTTTAAGAGTAAAAGGAAATTTTTTTTAAATATTCGACTTTTTATCTTTTTTGATTCAAAAGTCAACTTTTCAGTGGGAAATTTGTATTTTCGGATTGAAAAGTGTCACTACTTTAGTAGAAAATTCTACTTTTTTGGTAGAAATTTCATTTTTCTTGGTTAAAAATGCAGTTGTTTGGCTAAAAATCAATAATACGTTTAATAATAATTCTTTTTGGTTGAAATATCAACAATTACATTTTTCATCGAGAATTCATCTTTTTTGATTGAAAATTCAGCTATTTGGTAAAAGTTGAACTACAAGTAAAGTTGAACTAAAAGTTGAAAATTCATCTGTGATTGAAATTTTAACTAGTTTGTTGAAAATTCTTTATTTTTCGATAGAAAATAATTTTTTGAATTGAACATTTAACAATTCCATTTTTGTTTAAGAATTGATATTTCTTAGTTGAAAATTCAGCAGCTGTGTTGAAAATTCGTAATATTTTCATTTGAAATGTCAAGAATCTAAAGCATTCAAGATTAAATTCAACATTGCATCTACAATAATTTGATGTAAAAGAACCTATTCCCCTATTCTCGTAAAAGTCAACCTATTTATCCTGCTCTGAGAGCATTTTGAGCTGTAAAGTTTGCCATCGGAACGAAATCCGTAGGTAGAATAACGTAATTTTGAATTTAGATAATAAAGACGCAGCCTAGTGTGGGCTAATTAGAAAAAAAACGAGATACGATCACCTTTGTAAAAGTACCACTGAAATATTTTGTGTAAGATTTGCATCATCATATGTCATTTTGTTGTTCGCGGTAGATATAGACTTCGATAATGAATATTAAGTATGCAAATATAACAATACTGAAATTAAAACAGAGCGTCCTTGCAGGATGTTACGTAGGTGTCGCACTACGCGGAAGATGGAAAAGTCAGTCTCCAAATGCGTGTAGGCGAAATGTATCAAGGCTAACTGACTTTGAACAGGTTGTCACTGTTCGCTAGGATTACATATATCTGTTAGATAAGTTTCTAATGCTGTTGGAAAATACATCGCGAGTGATTTAACTTTTGCGATTATATCACTCTTCCTGTTTGATTTGCAAAATCTCGATGATCGTATGCAGGAAATTGGCAAAGAAACTATCAGTTATACAAAATTCAATTCATCTCGATTTTTGGAAGAGAAAAATGTAGATAATAAATTCCCATCCAATTTTTCTCCGACTTAACTCCAAGTTATGAATACCTGTGGTAGGACAGTTTCTTTCGAGAACTTCTAATTCTGAAAGAATGAAAACGATGAATGAAATATTGAAACGCCCAATGCCGTGGCGCCTTTGACGCCTACGGTGACCTTGCTGATCCCACTCTAAACGTAAATTGGCTCACTATGTCCACTTCTGATCAACTACTTTCACCTTTTCAATTAAATTCAGCTGCAAACTTGTAACTTAAAAAACAGTAATCTTTCAAAATGATGATGATGTTATTCAAGTATAAAAACAAAGCAAATGAATATACTTACTAACGCAAAATTGTAAAGCAGATGAAGTTAAGATCATTTTTCAACAGGACTGGTAGTTAGAGGGTTAATGAAGTTATAATAGTATATCAAGAAACTTCCATTTTGCACAAAATATTGGTTGCGAGCAGGATCATGACTCTCATGAAATGCATAACTTTCTTATCCTTTGGATTAAACGATAAAGTGGGTCTCACATGCATCCCACGCAACATTACTTCGAGGGACAAATCAGGGTAGGTCGTTTACATGAATACCTCTATATCACTCTGCGTTAAACGGAGTTTGTCCCTTTGGTATATTTTAAAATACAAAGAATTTGCGGAAAGAATTATTATTTGCCTTCATCTACAGTTACCGTGATGGATATTCGATCTTGCTTCAAATTACACTGTTAGTAATGTTTGGTATTTTACCGTTCTTTTACTGTACAAGTGTAAGGCGAAAATGCAATATCGATATTGAAAGGTGACATTCCAATACGTGTATTGCAGTTTTAAATAATACGCGCTGTTTGCCGTACAAGTATTGCTATTTCATTTTACAATACCGGTATTGTAAGTTTACCTTACAGCCACTTCAGCCCGCCTACGGGTGAGTGGTAGTAGTAATGCACTCGACATAGAGCTTGGCGGTCAGGGTTCGATTCTCCGTGTCCGCGAATTTCGAGTTTTTAAACTCTCTTCTGCAAGATTACATCAAATGTGTGGCAATATATCAATACCAGCATTTGAAAACTACAGTTTCAGATATGGGAATGTTACCTTACGCCTCGGAAATAAACTTCCAATACATTTAATGGAAAACTTCAACAGAATTTTCTCGCATTGTGAATAATATTGACATGTTTGCTACATTCTCGGTGTTTGAATGCATTATTTATACTGATTACATTAGAATATTACATTAGAATACTAATAATAATAATAATAATAATAATAATAATAATAATAATAATAATAATACATTAGAATTACATTAGAATAAAAAATGTTGCCATTTAACAATGATTAGCATTGTTATAAACATTTGTTATAAGCACATTCACTCATATCGTATTTTTAAAAAAGAAACTGTTTCTTTTCAGCGGGATCATGTCATTTTTTTTCATCTCAAAAATAATATCGTGACAAAAGAAATTAACAGTGAACAATAATTGTCTCTCTCATAAACAAATTCACTCATATCGCATTTTTGAACATAGAACATTTTTATTTTCTTGAACTAAAAATTCGTTTTCGGGTTCAAAATTCGAAAATTTTCGTAGATAATTAACTCTTTTGGTCGGAAATTCAACTGTTTTGTAAAAAATTCGTCTTTCTGGCTTAAAAATGCAATAATTTGGCTGAATTTTGTTTTCCTTCTTGAATGAAAACCCTTCATTTAAAATTAAACTCTTTTGTTGGGAATTCGTCTTTTTGGTATGTAAATTGATATCTTTTATTACAAATTTCATCATTTTCCGTTAAAAATGCAACTATTTGGTTGGAAGTGGAGCTCCATTGTTGAAAATTCATTTTTTTATAAAGATTTATGATTTTAGTTTAATATTCATCTCTTTGGTTTAAAATTATTTTTTAAAATGAAAATTTAACTATTCTATTTTTGGTTGAAATATCAATATATTACGTTTATCGTTGAAATTCATTTTTTAATTGGAAAATTAATGTTTTTAACTGAAAAGTTCACTATTCCATTTTTTGTTTGAAAAATTAATATTTTTCAGCTGAAAGTACAACTATTTGATTGAAAAATGGACTTTTTCCGTTAAAAAATCGTATTTTTGGCTCAACTATTATTTTGTTGAAAATGCGTCTTTCTTCGTAGAAAATTAATCTTCCTGGTTGAAAATTCATAATTTTAGATGAAAATTCATCTATTTGGTTTAAAATAAATTCTTTTTAACTGAAAAATAACTATTCCATTATCGATTGAAATATGAACTATATTACGTTTTTTGTTAAGAATTCATCTTTTTTGGTTGAAAAATAAGTTTTTTAACTGAAAATTTTACTATTCCATTCTTGGTTAAAATTTATATTTTTTAGTTAAAAACTAAACTATTTGGTGGGAAATTCATCCTTTTTGGTAAAAAATTAAACTTCTTGGTTGAAAATTCACATTCTTTTGATTGAATATTTAACTACTTAGTTGAAAGTTGAACTAGATGATAATCTTTTGTATGATGAAATTATTCTTGAGATGAGAAGAAGTGATTACACAGAGAAAAACTAGTCCCTATGTTCGAAAATTTGAAGTAAGTGAATTTGTTCATAAAAATTATCCGTAACAATTATAATTAAATGACAATATTTTCTCTGTTAATATTATTCTTCAGGCAAGAAAAGAAGTGACTCCACTAAAAAGAAAAATGGTGAACTTTTTGTCTTCTTTCAACTTCAATAACAAATTAGTTAATTTTTTTCAAGTTTGCCTAGAACAGACCCTTTGAAATGTAATTTTCTTTATTTGATGAAGAAAATTCAACATTGGTTCAGAAATATGACATCTGAAACTTTTTGAACCCAAATATCTCGTTTCGCCGCAATGTCAGAGATATTAATTAATCTTTCTACCTTTTATTGCTCTAAAACTGATGCTTTCAGCGCAAAGTAATTTCTGTATAAAATATTGTAGGAAAAATTGGCAATTGTAAGGCTTTCCTTCTTAAATTTGGAATAATCTCCAGATTTGGAAGACACACTTCCTAAAGGTGCCTTAAAGTCCTTGGGCCCCTAGGCCACTTCCTATATTAGCCTTATAGTTAATTCGGCACTGTGAATATAGTTATTTCGCAATATCTATTGCACATGTTCTAATAAGTCGCCCGATTACTAATAGTATAAAATATGCAGCTTTAAATGTTAAAAATGAGTTAACTTATTTATAATCATTACTTTAGAAAACCGAGTTTCTTTCTTGAATTTTATTGGTTTGACATTCTGTAGAAGAAGGACGTACAATCGTAACATAAATAATAACACCGGTAGTATTTCATCGTGGACTATGACCGGACTGGACAAATTGCGGAACAACTGCTGGTGGATTTGCTATTTATGGACTCTTATGTGCTCTTCGTTTTTGTCTTTGCCCCTTTCGCCTATACCTGATGGCACAAATGCTGTGTGTCTCACGGTGAAAATAAGTTATTTTTTACCGCACAAGAGTCGCTCAAAAGAAAGAGCAACTCCGTTCTGTTCTATAGTTTAGATGTCACTCTGAACGCTGCTATATCAAAACCCTATGACATACATTTCCTTTCATTGTGGTTTTCAACCCGTAGTTTTGTCAGCTTTCTAAAGAAGTGAGATGAATAGAGTCTATGTCGTTTACTAATGTATTAGATAGCGTCCTGGAAATCTTTAAAAACCTGGAAAAGTCCTTGCATTTTGCTCTTGGTCCTAGAATTAGTTTTTAAACTTGTTCTCTGGTGAAGGACAAAAGACTGCTTAACCATTTTTTGGTAGGTGCATCGATATAATAGTGCATAACTCCGCCATTTTTCATTTGATTCCTAATTTTTTCATTTGTTTGAAAGTAGAAAAACACATTTTTTTACAATAAATTGTCAATTTTATCAGGGTAAAGAATCGCGAAGCGGCAATCGAAAATATTTCAAATTTCATCATTTATTCTCGATTTGTTTCAAATTTAACACAAATTTAATGATATTATTTTCAACATAATTATTTTTTGCTGTTAATGTATTGAATTTTTTTCATTTTATTGATATTTTATTATTAGACTTGTATTTTTATTTATTTTTTATTCAGTTGCTTCCTCCTGACGATTATATGCTAGTTAAGAATTATGTTATTTGGTTGCAAATTCAACAATTTTATTAAAAAGTCATAATTTTTGTGTGAAATATCTGCTATCACATTATTCGTTGAGAATTCATCTTTTTTTTTGGTAGAAAATTCAATTCTGTCTTGAAGAAACGCTAGACAACCTGCATTAGATTATAGTGATGTTGAACTGTAAAAACAAGAGGCAGATATATGATTGCTTTTAACTAAATCACTTATCAGTTCTTATCTGCTTTTGGATTAAATAGTATTTTCCAAATGAGTAAGTCCAATGACACCTGCTATAATCCTTGTGGAACTTTTTTAAATTAATAAGAAAAGGCAGGGTGCTCTTAAGTAGTCACATTTTATGCTCATATCGTATCCGCTATAATTTATATGTACGAAGCGAACTGCGAATATTAGCTTCAAAACAATTGATAACTCATCAGACTGGTATTCGAACGTTCTCGGTCCTAAGTTGGATTGCATATAGTTTACATTCATTAAAATATTTAAAACCAACGAATATTTTACGGGAGGACTGAAAATGCCGAAGAATAAATAAACTCTGCATAAATTCACTCTTGGGTGCGTAATAATCGCGAGATTTGGAAAAAATGTATCATTATATTTCCCAAGTTTAGTGCACTCGAAATAGCGTAGGCGTAATTGGTCTTACAGAAAACTTTTACATGCAAGAAGCATAAAGCAGTTTTAAAAATCACTTTGCAAACCGTATTCACTTGTAGAACGTGGACCCTTGAAATGAAATATAATCGTTTTCTTATTTTCGAGGAAGAATTAATGAAGACATAATCTTGGTATTTTGAAATTGAAAGAAGTAAAATTGATTACGGTTTAAAAAATAACATGTTCGCTAATGAAAGCATCAAAATCAAATTTTATTCTTAAGAATGAGAGGTTGTAAGCTTATTAAATTGGCACAACAAGCCAACGCCAACGAAATATGTGATAAAGATTATTTGTGAATACAAGCAAAGATGTCCTAAGTTCCTTGAAGAGGATCCCTGGGGCTTATGTCGGCATTTCGAGCTCCAGCCAAAAGGTCCTCGACTTGTTGGTCCTGCACAAAACCGTACAGGTCGAAGGTCAAGCGCGGTACCCTGTGTACCATGTCATGCGATACGTCGCTCGTGCGTTATGCGATACCGGTATCCGTTGTCTTCAACTCTATGGAACTCGTAATATCTGAAATGACGTGCCTGCCTTGGTGCCTCTACATTGGACGAACGCGCGAAAAACACGAGGAGTAACCTAACGCGACGATGCTTAATTTTTTATTTGTTCATTAATTCAATGTTTATAGTTGCATCAGCTGCCAGGGTCATTAGCGACGATTAGTATACCAAGGTACACAAAAAGAAGCTTTCTGAAAACGCATATCCACCAGTCTTCGCTTCCTGATTTGGGAAACGAACCCGCGTCTGCAGTGTAGCTACCAAGGCTGCAGTATATGACTTCCTGTGAGGATGCTTGTGTTTTGGGTCATAATACTATTTTTTCATTTTCTTGCTTTTCCACATTGCTTTATTCAGGGTTGCTACAAAATCCTAATTTCGAAATTAACTAACTTTTTTCCCTGACCAATGTTTCGTTTTCCTCGGCCGCTCTACATTTTTCTTTTAGATAACAAAAAAACAACCTGACACCTATGGAATCAATAATGTTTACGCAAAAAAAAATGTATCTATCTGTTGCGCTTGCGCATTTCGATTCATAATTACTTTCCAGGACTGTCGGAATTATATCCTCGCTTCATTATGATTTGACGCTTCACAGACTGATTGGGAGTATTGAATAGTGATTGGACCATTTTGAAGTGATGTGTTACCATAAGTGACTGATGAGTTACCATGCTTACCTACCATACTACCATATTACTTTCCACATTACCATGATGAATTACCAACGTGGCTAAAAGCATAAGTATTACCCGATATGATAGGGTAAAGATTACCTACTTAGGGTAATTTTTGTTGCAGGTAATCTCAACTCCGAAATCTGGGTAAAATAATATTTACCCCCATCATCATATTATGCCTTAATAATCATACCCTTATCAATCTTAGTTTTTTCTGTGTTTTTTTCATCTCGAAATCTCTTGACCATCCTATTTGTCACTTCTGATTACTGTTATCTTATAAACTCCATAAGCTTTTAGGGTCATTTAAAAGTTGTAGGCGTTGAAAGTGGTTTCTCTTTTTTCATCTTCTTCCTTTTACAATTACAATCGCGCAAGTTTGCGCGACAAGGAAGACTTGCCTGGTCAATGTGGTAATCGGCTGGGGGAGGTAGAAATGCGCGTGAAAAATTTATCTTTGTTACGTACTTGAACGCAGGGACATCCCGCTGGTGGCATGTCGTGTGTGCCCAAAGTCCTGCCGACAGGAGACAAGTCGTACCTGACCGATCGCTTTGGTAACCGAGATAGCAATGCATGTGCGTGAATACATACAGCAAAGAGTCATGAAAAGTTACATTGGTTGAGGTGTTACATTGGTCACGAGCTGACTCACGGATCTGGAAATTCAGGCTACAGGGCTACATTAAAAGATTTCGCGTGGAAAGAAGTGAAAAGGGGAAGAGTGAAGAGATGTTTCGCGTATGCGCATTGCGTAAACACTATTATTATGACTCATCTTTATTAATATGTGGAATGCATCCTCGTGTTTTGTATAAGAAAGTTTATCATGAAAAGCATATATGAGTGCCTTAAAGTAAATATTCATTTAAGTGCTAAAAAACTACTACAATTTTTGCATGAAACAAAAACTAGTTAGTGTAATGATTTAGTGAACTGGAATTCAAGGTGTGCAAATAGAAAGCGGGCCTCATCAACTGATACAGCAACTGAACAGTTAACGCTGTCAGCTGGACACGCCCGCTTCCTGCTGCTTTACTTATACTTTCATCAGTATCAAATTATCAATATAAAGGCAGGGGTAATGTTTATTTTTCCTTAATTAAATGCAATAATGTTGCTCTTGACAGAATTACTTTTTAAATTCAGTTTTAAATTTCATGAATGTCATATTGCACAATCATAAAAAGCTTTTCGAGATAACGAGTTTCAATGAAACATTCGAATCCTGGGTGTTGCGAAATTTTCAGAGTAAACATTTCTTCATGGGATCCTTTGACAGGCCCTTTGCCAATTTCAGTCTCTAGCGGACGGATGATTTGAATTCTCGGACATTTCCTGGTTTTTTCCCGGTCAATTTTTCATTTTCCCGATCTGGTCATTATACTTCTTTTTGAAATATCAAGATGCTTGTGATTCAGAACTTCAATTCTTTCGGAAAATTCCCTTGTTCAATATCAAATTTATGTTCCAAATAAAATTATTCTTATCGAAAATTTTCCGTTCCAATTTTCGTTTCAAAATTCTCTGATACATTTCGGAATTATGTATAATTGCTTCGGAAAATTTCCTGCTCCAACGCAAAATTATCATTTTTCTCGAAAATTCACTGATCCAAGTCGCAAAGATTTCACAATGATTTCACAGATTCCAAAATATTTCAAACATTTTAATGATTTCAAAAGATTTCACAAAGATTTCGAAAAATTTCAAAGATTTCACATAGATCTCAAAAGATTAAAAATATTCAAAAAGATTTCAAGGATTTCACAACAATTTTAAAGATTTACAAAAACTTTCTGAAGTTTTCATTTTTCTAAAATTCTTTGTTCCAGATTAGAATCATCATTCTTTTGGAAAATTCCTTGTTCCAAATCTGAATTATAATTTGTGTTCGAAGATTCTCTAATCCAATTCAGAATTACACATAATTGCTTCGGAAAATTATCTGTCACATCTCAGAATTATAATTTTTTCCGAAAATTCACTGTTCCAAGTCAGTACTGTACTTCATGATATTTCTTTTGAATCCAGATATAACTCAGAATTATAATTTTTTTTTGAAAATTCCCCTTTTCAAATTCAGAATTACATAATTATATCTCTTCCGAAACCCCCTGTTCCAAATCATAATTAAACTTTCTGTATTCTTATTTTAAAACGCAAATCTTTCTCTCTTTGATCAAAAAAATATATATTATCGTCATTAGCGAAAATAAAGTCTGTTTAATTCATAGTAAATTTGAAGGATTCGTGATCGAACAAACTGACAGTGATGAAACAACAAAACACTTTTAATAATCATTTTAGTACGATCGAATGAAAAATCCGGATCACTGAATCAAATATTTCCGGTCGTTTTTCAGGGGTTTGTTGGTGAATAAAATAACTGACCCTCGGAATGAACGAAACCGTCAAGAGAAAGAAAAATTCGGATCCGAAAACTAGGTTTATTGAGTACTAGTAGTAGTAACCCATTCAGTAATATTACGGTCTAGGACTGAGACCAAGACTTTAATGGTGGTTTCTCGATTATCAGGGTTCAGTCCCATGCTACTAGAGCTAAATAACAAATATTAAGTACACAATAATAACTTTTGGATCTTTATTTTTCTCCGTGAAAATATCCTGCATTGTAACACGTCATCTGTTTTTTCAATGTGGCAAAAATGTGAATTCTCGAAACCACGTAGAATTTTATAAGATGTATTTTAATTTGTTCTTGAAAAAATTTTGTTATTGTTTTGCTATAGTATGTTGAAATGTACGTAACATAGTGAAATAATTGTTTTCTCGACAAAAACTGATTTAACAGGAAACGTGTTTTTTCACTGTATGCAATGAAAATCCCATTTACAACACTTAGTTTCCGATAAATCTTTCATTTTTTGAATTTAATAATTATCTTAAACTATAAAAACAGCAGTAAAATGGTTTTTAGGCAAACATTGAAATGAATTTGAAAAATTCTACGTGTTTTCGCGCACTGAAAAAACAGAAGTGAATTTCTGTTACGGGTAACTTTCAAGTAGATAAAGCTGAATTTTTTCGCATCGAAACAAAACAATATTCAATAGAGTTGACAGAGTAGCCATTTTTTATATGGTGGGTAAATCTTATCAAGTGAAGTTAATTTGTAAAGATTACATTTTGTTTGTTCTGTACGAGTTTGCGACACTAGCGCACCCAAGACGTTAGGTCCCGATACCAGTACACAGGTTATAGAAGAATCAGACTTTTTGGAATGACTGAATTTTATTTTTGCCTTAAATAAAATAAATCAAATAATCTTGCGATCTGAAATTCATTTGCACTAGCAGAAAGACGTGCGCGTATCGTCAAATGGGGTAATTTTGGTCATGTGGGGTAAATTTGGAATTTGCTAAAATGAGAGTTGAAATAAGGAGGTTTTAACCAGAATCTGAAATCAGTTTAAGTACTAGTTCTAGATTCTGGTTGAAACAACCTTAAGTAATTTAAACCATCTATTTAGGAATGTCCGAATTTACCCCGCACATATTCGAAATTATCCCGTTTAACGATAGCTATTAAAATTTCGATATTCAACTATAATATATAGATATGACGGCATAACATATAATAACTTCAATTCAATATACAAGATATTGAAGGGCAATATCTGTTTATATGGAAAGTATAACGTCTGCCAAATGAACGATCAATATCTAACGTATTAAGAATCTAACTACATATCTAAGGTATTAAGAAAGGGAAATTTTATTGGAGCAATGTCGATGACATGTGGCGAGGCGACACAAGATTTTAACCTCGATTTGTCCATATATCTCGAGCATTCGTCATGTGTGTTGTGGTTTTTCGAATATATATTGCGTTAAAGGATGTGGTGGATAAAGGTGAAGTGTTTTTCGATATGATATAATGAGCGAATGCTGAAGAACCGGAAATATAGTGGACTATCATATAAAATCCTTTCGGATTTAATAGAAATTGTCGTGTTCTACAGTTCATTTTTGCCTGGTTAAAAATATTTTTTGAGTATCTTAGATTCATTAACAGGTTATTTTCCCAGCTTGAAAAACAGTAAGTTAAAGGTTGATGGGATGTCAACAATTTTGATGTCTTAAATTAATCTATAAATTCTATTTTAAGTGCACAAAGCGGTCGTCTTTCAAACAAACGAGAAACTTGAAGTCATGGTATAATCATCGGCTGAATTTCAATCGGCGGATGATCCTTTTGTTTACATCTGAAAGTCAATCGGTATTTTTTATCGAATTCAGATTATTGCATTACTGTGTACCAGTAAAGGAACTGTCGGAGTGTATTGCAATATAACTGGATTCAACTGCATAACCTAGTAGTTTACTTCTGCCAAAATCTTGTCAATGGTTCCTTAGGGCCAATTTAGTTTGCTCTAAGAATACCACTGCAAAATAATTTATCACGTCAAGTTTGACACCAGTAATGAACTCTATATCACAGGAGATGGTCCGTAGGCAGGAATAAAGAAGAGTTGATAAATGGACTTTTTGCAAAAGGTGATGATAGTAAACTTATGCACGTGTCATTGTTATAGGTAGGTAGTGTTCGTTTGTACTTTGGAGGAAGCGGCGAGTGGCTATCGCACATGCGCATTTGCAGTAGCGTTCTATGCACTCTCGCGGAATAATGCGTGTTTATCGCGGCGGTACCGCTTTGAAGCGAGCCATTGCTCTCTACTCTTTCTCTTAGTCTTAGGCTTGGTTACAGTGGAAGGTAGAAGAAGGGCTCTGGTACCAAGTATACCAACCAACCCTGCAGATGGGTAAGCAGATTTACATACGGTCCAACGGCCTGCCGCCGCCGCCTCGTGCACTCGCACCGCGTGCACCGCTCTTATTAAGCGCACGTCGCACGCACGCACACGCGCGTGCTTTATATTAAGTACACCCACGTACATGGCATGCACTCCCTGGCCAACACACAGGGAGATACAGAAGCGCCGCGCCGCACCGGGGCGCATACCTTGTTGCGCAAACAATACGACCGCCCACGTACGAGATATCTCGTTTCATTATTATCCCTGACCGTTCTTCGTGCTTTTGGACCTTTGCTTTTTTATTAGTGACCGCGGTAAGAGAAAGACGGTCACGGACAAGACTCCACTAACCGAAAGAAAGACTGTGATGGGACGTTTATTAAGCGCAATTGTACTTGCGGACAGATCCCGACTCCAATGTCTTAGATTTCCAATATCAAGACAGTATAGACAAGAACGTAAATGAACCTTCCATTGCTCGTATGCTGAAATTCCACACAGAAAGTTTCCCATTGAAAATCAATTGACGAGTACAAAAAGAAATCAGAGTCTACGTGCCAGGCGGATGATTTTTAATTCCCTGTTTTCTCCCGGTCTATTTTTTATTTTTCCTGTCTAGAAATTATACTTCCTTAGAGAATGTCCATGTTCTGACTCAGAATTTTAATTCATTTGGGAAATTTCCTATGATAAATCAGAATTCTTTTAGAAAATTCCCCGTTCCAAATCATAATTACAATTTCATATTTTTATTTTAAAACCAAAATCTTTCTCTCTTCAAATAAAAAACTGTATATATTTACAATTTAAGCTAAATGCTAATTTACGAGTTTGAGTTTACACCGGATTGCAAGCCGGACTTGAAAGATTTCATACTATAAAAAAAGTGTAAACTGCATCACTTATATTATCGTCATTATCGACAATAAAGTCTTTTTCATTGTTCATTTCGAGACTTAACAAATAGTCCGGTGGATAGTGACCATTTTACAAGTGAATTGTGCAAATCGCGTTACAAACAATTTTATTTTTTGTACTTATTTTTTGTAGATAACCTCAAAAAACTCTATATCCAGGATTTATAGACAGTCACTTAAATCTCAAAGAACTATTTTTTCCGTGTGGAAGGCGTGCTATTAAAAATAAAAAATTACATATTTTTTTACGATTTTTTTTTAATAAGAAGCATATTTTTCGTTTTATTAATAAAAAAATGTTACGCGCTTCAATTGAATAGGGTTCCATATGTATTACTCCTGTTTAGCAAGTATAACATAAGTTTACCTAACTCGTTAAAATAGTAAGTCCTTTCTCTCGATTGTCTCCAACCCTAAAAACATTCCTTGGAGTGCCGAATATATAAAAAATGCCTCCGTTTGTGACACGAAATGCATAATTGGTTATCTAATCCGTCGGATTAAATCTGAGAGTAGTTAAAAATCAAAACAATTTTAATATTAATTTTAGTACAATCTAATGAAAAATCTCGGTCACTGAATCAAATTCCCGGGTTTTTTTTTCGTTGAACAAAATTCCCGGCCTTTTTCCGGTCAATTAGAGACCCTGGTCATTATTTGTATATTTTTTCTTTCTTGTAAATCTGCTCCTATTGCTACAATTGCATGCGTTATTACGCGTGTAGAGAAATGCAGCGTAGAATGCGATTAGGGTCGTTTTCTCGGCAAATCGGTTTTCGGTTCATCGTTTGCAATGGCTAGTTAAGATCTTGCGGTCGAAACACTGGGACGAGAAGGCATTCGAGTTATGCATAGCTTCTTGTAGATTGCGGTGAATTATGTCAGACGAATAATGTTCAAGTTTACACCACACGCACCTCGAAAAGGTTTTTATTCCGTTACATTATACCGATTATAAATTAAAAACTCGAATCATAAGAAATGTGTTATCCAGATTTATCATAGAATCAATTTAGGTCGTCAAAAGCGAGAAAAAAAGAAATCTTGTGGAACTGCATTTTGATTGCAACTTCCAACAGGACATTTCAGACATGTAATTTTCGGAATTCGCAGAGAACAGATTTTAATATACTTTTTCGTTTTTATGCGGGGTATATAAATATACAGAAAGGAGGAAAAGCGCATAAAACGGGTTAGGCACAACGAGACGTGGCATTAATTCAAACTGTTTGCACAACGTGGCCAGTCTTAAACTAGCTTGGGATTTCTACGGAACGTTAAATTTAAAAATATCCAATAACAGCGGTCATAGTAATGCACTGTTATGGGTACTCTAAAAAATTAATTCTACTGAAATTTCGAAATAGTTATATGAATTTTCATGCAACAAATTTATTATCTTTAGAGAATGCGTTCTACAAAATAAGAATGATATTACTGGTGCACCACGGAGAGTGATTGATAACCTGAATCATCATGTTTATTAAGGTTCGTACTTGCGGTCTTTGATTAAAGCATCGCGCAAAGTACCATTCATCACCGCTGAGAATCATCATGTGCGCCTGTACATTTTCGCCAGATACGTTCTAGTCAATCGGCTTGCTTTCACAAACTTATCAGGGCTGTGTCGACAATTGGCGAAGAGCCAGTTGCTCCATAGCCAGCTTACAGGGATCAGCTGCGTTATCGTGATATCGAAGAATCGATACCATGCTCACGACTCCGTAACTGATTCGCCAAACTAATTATATATAACTAATTTTAATGGTAAGATTTCCTCTTCTTTCGTGGCAAAAATATTATTAATCTATACTGCAGAAGTAGTTTCAAGCACAAGTAGAGTATTGTGCTATTATTTATTTAGTCTACAGGTGTCATAATCATCTCTGAGTTCATTATGCGTGAATCGGCATTATACAGCTTAGACGAGTGCACCACTTCACGGCTCATTCCCAGACCAGGAAACTTACCAAGCGTCGGAATGATGCAGCTGTTGAGTCGTCTGACAAAATTTTTAATTTACTGGTTGATTTTCTCATGTTTGTATGTAGAAACCTTAATATCATAATTAAACTTGTTGAAAGTACATACAGAAATCTCACTTTTGGCTACCTGATATTTCTTATTCAGCTTTTGAGTCTATTGTAAGAGGAAAAGAGGAAATAATGCTTTCTAGTATATTGTCTCATTGGATCTACTAATGGACTTCAGTAGTAACTTCTCGAATCAGGCCTTAGGTTAATTAACACTACTAACGATCTTTAATTAGTCATTTGTAAACCAGCATTCAGCGATAGGGTTGTTAAATCACCTAGGAGTGGTCAGCTTCTTGAGAATGTTTGCAAGGGTATACGAGTTGAGATATAATTAATCATCCTAGGTTCCCCTAGTTAGTTCCATAACTCCAATGCTGAATGTCTCTTCGTGCAATGTCCTCCCTCTTTCTTTCGATCGTAAATACTTAACTGAATGCGAGTGATACGACGTCGACGACATCGGCGACGGAAGAGTTGAGCCGTGAATCCAAGTTTATCTGCGTTCTATTATGAACTACCTCTAAGATGCAGCTGTTAGCCCCATTTTCCCCGTAGACATAGTTCTTTTCTTACCACGTTTTCCGTGTGTATGTCCAACGTTAGCAAAGTCGCACCATATTGCATCGATATGCTACACAGAAGAGAGAGAGAGAGAGAGGCAGCATCAGAGAAGCGCATTAATAAGATGGTGGCAACATCTCTTGCTGGTTAGACAGACCTAGAATACTGCTAGAAATAGATTTTAACGGCAGTAGGGCACATAATCCAACAAGAACTTGGTTTCTCTTTGTAAGCTCGAGTTCCGACGTGTGGAATTTACGTGCAATGCATATTTGCTTTAGCGTTCAAAAGTTTGGCGCCACCCTAACTTATTCTGAACGCAACCCTAATTAACATCCATGCATATTATCCTGTTTATAAAAGAGAGGCTAATCTATGTTACCCTGCATATAATATAGCAGACCTCGTGACATTCTGGCAAAAATTTTATTATAATATATATATATATATATATATATCACTTTCGAAACAAGTCTGAATGTCGCGAATGTATCTCACAACTATGTTCTCTGCTTACTTATCGCAAAAAGAACTGTGCCCTGACTTGACCAGACTTTCGTACCTCTGCATGCTCTACATGGATAAAATGAGTCGGTCTCTTTAAGCATCTGCGATTAAAAAGTTTCTCGTGCCCTCGTCGAGATTAGCGTTGCTTGACCAATTTACGATGGGCCGCTTGCCAAGGTGTGATATATGATGCTGTCACAAAGCCGCCAGATATTATGACTGAAAGTGTTGGAAGTATTTTTCCGTGTGCCGAAACTCCATATATTTGACTTGGAATTCTCGGACTAATAAATAAAAAGCATGAAAGACTAACAGTATTGTGCTGTACATTCTTGGCAATATTCAACTTAGATAACATTTATCCGTTTGAACTTAGGGACTTTATAGTTGAAAAAAATGTCTGTCTAGCAATAATAAAATGAATAGTTTTTTAGTGAACTTGAGGGCGAATAAGAGGAGTAGGAGGATACAAAAGACTGAGCCCGATTCGTGATCGTGCCAGAGGATTAGCTTTGTGGCTTCGGGCGCTCCTGCATGTGAAACGACAAGGTTGCCAGGATTTAACAAACGACTCGCAAATCCTCCCTGTCAATTTAATCTCGCCTCGAATCCCGGAGAAATGTTAATAAGGGCCCTCACTACCGTTTCTTGACCACTGCCGCGCGCGCACAGTGTATCTATGTAGGCTGCAAGCACAGTGCCGCATAACACTTTATTTTCGCACTGTAGAGATACCGCCTCGCGGTTAGCCGAAGGAAATTGTGTGCAAAGTGGAACTATGCTTCCTTTGGGAGTACTCCTTTTTCACCCTCTGTTCCGCCAACTCTTGAATGACTCGAGAGCATTCGCACAATTTATCGCAGCATGTGTAAAGCAATGCATTGAAATTACCTAGTATCTTCAATTTCTGTCTTAGACGATAAATAGAAGTCTTCTGGCCGGAAATCCAAATTTCTATATTTTATATAGGTAATAGCAGAAAGGAAACGTGCTGATCGTTTTAATTATTTCGGAATGCTAACTAAGCTCATTTCTGTAAACGAATTGAAGCAAAACACAAGAACCTATTAAATGTAAAGCGAGAGGTGCATTGCGTGTGATCAACCATAGTGAGACTTGTTAATTTCCAATGGTCTAATCATTCCAACAATTCACTACATGCCGATAAACTAAATACACTGATAGAAAGCAATACTTTGTAAAAGAATGTCATGGGCTATAAGGTTGGGTCAGTGCCACAGAAAGCTCTTAAGCTCAGTGAATCAGTTTAATAGAAAAACGTTTATTAAATAAATAAATGTTCTATTAAAAATAAGGAAGACACTGCCAGTAAATTGTTCTAGATTTTAGTGAAACACCATGAAAAGCATACAGGCTACTCAAACCTAAGAGAAACAACTATGCGAATGCAAGTGCGCAGTCCACCCACGCTTACCAAGTCTATTGTTAGAACAGCGTCAAATTAAAGCCAAACATTATTTAGTGCCTAATGGAAATCGTATCTAGGTCACCATGCATTCACTGACTTGAACTAAACCTTATTCTAAGAAACATATGATTTTCAGTTATAGGAATTCAATTGAGAAAAATAATCCGTTTTTTTATTCGTTAGGTGTTGATAGTTATTGGTCTCAGGTACGAATTTCTTAATTTTCTGTCAAACGATTTTGCTGTAACTTTTCACAGTAAAGAATATATCTTACATTAATTTATTGCACTCATCAACTACCCGGTTAAACTATCCGTGTATGATGTTGCCTGAGAACATCAGTCTTTTGTATGTTGTCTTGGATTACATTAGTGCTGGAATAGCTGTCACGAATAATCCCTAGTGGCTCTTAGGCTGGTGCGCTAACAGAACTGTGCTTAGCTTTGTAAAACCTCGTGCGAAACATTCATTAACATTCCCCGCGCGCGGTAATGATTCTACGCAAGAAAGACTAGAAGACTAGAATCTGCGGTCATGCTCATTGCTAATGTCAGTTTAATACTACAGCTTTGAAAATGAATTCAGCTAAATTTACAAAACGACTGGAATAAATTTCCATTTCAACAAATAAAAGAATGAAAAACCTGGTAATTCTCATAGTGTTCAGTTGATAGAAATTGTAAATCCAACTCGTCATAGTTGTCAACAAGTCATTGAAATAAGTACATGTTTATTCAGTGTTCAGTTTCTTAACGTCAAAAAAATCAAAGCTGGGTGTCGCGTTCGGTACTGAAGTGGGCGAGAGCAAGTGAGTCGAACGTTTTGACGATCGAGCAGAATCTCCGAGAGTTCTTAATCGTAGGCGTTTCAAGAACGACTGAATATTCCGAAATCACCATTGAAATCGAAGCAGGTAAGCGTGTAGAAAAAAAAGGAAAAAACAAATAGTGGGCGTCCGATTCAATAAACAGTAAATGGGAAGCATAATCGGCGATTCCGTAAGCCACTCTTGGTATTCCTAATAGTTTCCATCAATTGTGTAGAAGATTTAAACAGCCATTAATATTAAGTTTAATGATTCTGAAAGGTGATTTGTTTATTTCTGCTCTCAGTTGAATTTATGCTGTTCTTTCGAACTGGAAGGAAACACCCCTCAGAAGAAATCAACTGGGCCGATGAGTGAATCAGCTGTTTCTTTTAAATTCTGCCGAGCTTCTTCGGAAATCCGTTCCGACTTCCTTCAGGCACATTTGGGAGTCGAAGCACGCGTCAATCTTTCTTTCCTTCTTTCTCTTTCACGACTCTTTCATTCCCCTTGCATTACTTGTATATCGCGTGATTTCATCTTCGAACGAGCGACTTTTTCCACTCTGAAAACTTGTTATCATTTTTCATTCGATCTCGGACTTGACAACTTCGATTTCAAGTTGCTATGTAATTTAAAATATGGCTAAATTGAGAAGCGGTAGTGAAGACGTGGGTTGTAATGTGCAGATGGATGAGGTTGATAAATTTCAAATAAATTTGAAATTTTAACCAGTAGCTACGTCACTCCCTATCGTGTTTCTAAATTGCTAATTCACCCTCATCGCAATATTTGTATACTAGGAATCAATTTTTAAGTAATTGATACCTAACCAGTTAATTAATACACACTTGATTCACTCGACTTTCAAGAGCGTATTTTTTCTGTGACACAATAACTCAATCTTGTCTTTGAATGACTTTTTCAAGCGCGTGAAGGAAACGTAGCAACTGAAGATGGCGTAGTAGATTAGGTTCATGTACGGTCAGACACGTCGCTAATCTCGTTTCGAATGAGGCCATTATCCTTGAAAATATCCTTGTAAGACAAAAACGGTCAGTAAAAGACATAGTATAAAAAGTACAGAAAAGTTTAACATCATTTTCCTGAAATCCTAAGGAAGATCGATGTATAATTTTCCCATTTTCGGTACAGTCAAAAATATTGGTAAACAAAGCAATTCCCAAACTAGGATTAATATAATCTTGAAAGTGTATCAAGAATTAAACTCAGTTTACGCTACTTCTCAGTTCGTTCACATTGCAAGAAAGTAATTTTGAAGAGTTAAATTCCCAAGTGACTAGAAAGAATGCAGCTTAGAGAGGTCAAGTTTTGGAATTAAAAACAGCACAATAATAGGTCTTTATCAAACGTTGCTACGCGACGTTGACTCGGGGCACGCGCCCGTGGGTTCTCGCCTCTTTTTCCCCTTACCTCAACCTTTCGTTGGATCTCTTAACGTACACGCAGACAAATCTGCGCGGGGACTTGGGTCCCTTTTCCTCCCACTCAATACTGGCCCCGGTGAGCTACAGGTCGACTCGTCTCTCCCAGTCAGTCGTGGTATCCCCACTATCTTCGTTCAGAGTGCTTCGCAGAAGATTAGCAAGCAAAATTCACGATCCTCCTCGTCGTCATCGTCAACGTCGCCCTTATCTTTGTAATCGTCATCGTCAACGTAAACCTGGCTTCGAAACATAAGCTAAATCTAAAGGAGAAAAGGAGGGAGAGAGGGACCGTGTCGCACACACATGCACACGGTGTTGGTCCTACCTCCCGCAGGGTCCGTCACGTGGCCTGAACTGGCTGCTCGCAGCGCACACAACTTCAGTCCAAGACGAACCGAGTCGAGAGACCGGCTGCAGATCACACCACTCAAGTACGGATAAGTCGATTTCCACTCGACCCGGTCTCGCTCTCATCGATACATGTGTTCTGTTAAACCATACAACTTTATCCGCGACGGTTTCATACAAATTATTAAAGTGCTACCAATCTTATACAGATGACCGTGACACGAGCAAAAAATTCTTATAACCAATCAAAACACGCTACCCTACCACTCTTCCTCGGTCTATTTTGGATCAGCTTTCCACATTCTTGCCCTCTTCCCACTTTTATTTTTACATCACTCCTCTGTGTCTTTTCTTCCACCTTCCGGAAGACAGTTGCAAGTGTGGATATATGTGCCTTCAAGTGAAAAAGTGCAATCTTTGATAAAAAGTGTTGTGCAATTTTTGGAAGTACTGCCAGCAATCCAAAATCTGTCGTTCACATGGATTAAAAATAATGGTGCGAGACTTTCTTTGAGATTACTATACTTAAGTTGATAACATGCCTAGGGTCAGGTATTTCACATTTAAATACTTTCAATAAAACGTACTAATTTTAAATCTGATCAAGAGATTAGAATAAAGAAAGTGCAACCGTATTTGGGTTAAATTTTAGGATTTATTATGATAGGCAAAAGGCTGAATAAATTTTTGAGTATACTTATTCAAAACACACGCACCCGTCATTATGTACACGTGGTAAAACATCAAATATATATCTTTCTACATGAAATATAAATTTTTATTTGTGAAATTCGATTCAGTAACTAGTATAAGATGCTAATCAATATGACAAAACAAATATTTATAAACAAGGTGTCTCCTTCAGTGACAGATAACAGCCAAAACATTAGCCGCTAAACTTTTGGTTTTCAAAAAAATACTTTTCACTAGTACAAATTTAACTAATTAAAATGGAAAGAATACTTAAACATTTTTGTCTCACTATTGTATGGAAGATTTGCGTTGGAGACCAATTAGTGGTCGGGAATGCGATCGGTTTAACAATTCATTGTCATTGAGCTGCACTGTAAGACTTTTAATAATATAACACGCGTGGGTGCTTAACGAATGCCCAGAAAATTTAACCTTCTTCGACGCCTTTAATGATTACACGTATTTGTTTTCGTCGTCGAGTATTCATCAGTTTAATTAGCCGGTTTAATTAGATTCGCGTGCGTGGGTTCTTATCGCGACTCAAGTTCTATTCTATTTCCTCTAGAATTGAAGACACAACTTCCTGTCGTTGAAATGTATTCAAGTTTAAAAGCGGAACAGTAGGCTTCGATATTTAGTAAATCTATTAACAATTTTTTTCCTAATAATCTCACAAATCGCGGAAACTTAAAAAAAAATTTGGATCTCAAATGAGCGGGTTATTTTCTGTTAAATTTTTCTACTAAAGAAATAAACTGACCCAGGGTGTTCAAGGCATATGAATTATTGAAGGCTTTCTTCTTTAATTCGTTTTCCTTAACCATCTTCAACAAAAACCTAAAATTTCAGAATCCTGCGAGTGACATAGTCCTAGAAAAGCCGGAGTTTCTTTCTATCTTCTAGTCAATTGGTAAAGAAGAAACAAAAATCCTGTGATATATTCATCAACTAAGAGATTGAGTTTTGCAGTGAAATAAAAAACTTTGTTTTATTTCACAATTGTCCACTTACTACAAAAAAATGTGCAATTCGAACGGATAGGAGTTCGGATCGTTTGTGAAGTGAATCTGACATCGTGACATTACGATGAATGTGTGTCTGGCTCGCTGAGAACAATTATTTATCAGTAAACGAGTCGACACATCTAACCGTCATGGTTACCTTGGATACCGAACAGAAGCCTGAACGGCAGCACTGCGGGCGACGAATGTGTGCCATTTGCAGACGCATCAAGAGAGATAAAGGTAATTGGCGTCAACCACGTATGATTTATCCCTTAAGAGATTCATGTCTATCCTTTGCTTTTGGGGACTTCAGTTTGAAAATTAATTATTGTAGTGCTGAATATAATATTTTATAATTTTGATCAGTTCATCCGGTTATTTAAAAGCATTTTATAAAAGTAGATAGGATACTGTGCATATTTAGGGAGTCCTGTCCCCGTGCGCGTTCGGAGACTTCAATGCGTGGTGAAGCGTTCAACAATATAGCGCGCCATGTTTCCGTGAGGAGGGATTCTGCTCGTGCAAGCCTGATAAATAATAATTGTACAATCTTAGATTGTGCGTTGAAATCTTTTTTGAATAATTACCAATTAGCTTAGGGAGCGTTTATTAATTGCCTAGGAAACAAAAGAATAAATATGCGAGTAATGAAAATATGATCTACGAAAATCTGAGACCGATAACAATATGAGTTTTCTTCCCTTACATAATTAATCAATGCTCCTTTAGAATCAATTTATTTTTCAAATGAGGTTAGATGTCGAATGGTTTTTCGTTGGACACATTTGTCTTGCTAGTTGCTAGTTATCCATTGATAGAAATATAATTGAACTGATAGATTACTCTTTAGACATTTCCGTTAACTTTCTTCATTATTTTAATAGATGACTCTAGAGGGTCTGATCATCGGTACCATTTAAATAAAACAGAGTTATTCTTTTTAGGTAGATTTATTTTTCATTATCTCTTAAGCAGTCCCTTGTCTTGGGATAAACACTAAACCCGTGTTACCAGTCTGTCAGTGAATGACAAGTGCCGTCGAACGTACGAGTAGATAACAGATAGGTGTATCTACTCAAGTCATAACTAGGCAACTTTTACATATGCATGAGCCGTACGCGTGGACATGGTGAGAGTTGAATTTATGAATGAACGAAAGAAGGAAGGAATGGATGGGGACGAACAAACCAAGGGCGAGCGTGGGCGATGGACCCACGCTTTATCATAATCGAGACCTCCGAGAGGGACTAGTCACGCTTGCTGCAAGAGCCACACGCTTCATGCCCACATATACTTTGTATATGTGAACATAAACATTGTACATGTTCACATAAACATGTACATGCGCTATATGTCATGAGAGTATAATAGCGTCACCTATCATAGTGAACGTAGCATAACGCGATGCAAGGTTGCGACTCGCGACGTGAAATCAAAAAAGTATTGGTAAGTCTGCGACCTATCGATTACACGACTACTATGTGTACATTGTGCATGTAGATAAATGTAGGCGAGATAGCTCTGTTGAATGAAATAATCGTGCGGAAATTTCGAAACAGCCTTCCATTCATTTCCTTACCAGCAATATTACGACGCGTGCCGTATGATCCTTCTAGATTTGCTTCAAAGTTTGTTGTCGATATTTTGATATATTTTCCGTTATTCCCGACTCTTTTTTTTTAACGATTGCAGTTATATGCGTCATCCTTGCATCTAGATCATGTGTGCATTCGCTATGATTCCTCAAGATATTCTGCAGTCTGAGTTCAGAAAACCGCTATTAAATTCCATGAGTGGGAAACCAGAGGACTTGGAATTGTTCCCTGAATTCATTGCTGATGCTCAAATGGTTTCCCACACTTTAATGTTATAAGAAATCAACTACTAACATGGATTAGAGGTGTCTCAGTTTCTTAACTGTAATTTTGTAGCGATGAAAGGAAAACTTAAGTAGAAGAGCGAATGACATATAAATGTCTCTAAATGCTAAATTACGAACTCTCGGAACTTGTAAATTATAGGCTGCATCTTGTTATATCAATCATTCGAGCCGAGATTAAGATTTAACTAATCTTATCATTAGTTTTGTGTTGAACTTTGTCAAAAAATCCCATTATAACAAAAAAAAAATCTTTAGCTGTCTCGAGTGAAAAACGACTTTCTATGGGTCAGCTCGCCATCAATCTATTTACCTCGGTATCCTTTTAATCTTCGGTTACTCAGTGCATGCACGAGCATTAGTCGAGATCGTGGCGTAACCCTGTCTATCCATCGAACGAGTACACATGTGTATACAGAAATCTAGTAGCGCAGGTGTGTACACAGATTTGCAGACGCAGTGTCTTTGCCACACGCGTAAGTCAGTAGTCTATCTAACAGCTAGCTCTATACTAGCAGGTTACATGCTGCCACGAGTTACAGGTTTCCAAAGCTGTCTTCAATCCGCAGATGATTATGCGACCGGTCTATTTCTAGAATCACCATCTCGGTAGACATACTAATTATTTTTTATTGGGTCCTCTGTGCTGCAGTACTCGCCTTGGTGATGAGCGATTGGTCGAGCCTAGCGAGGTCGTGATTGGTGCGGTTTGAGAGAGAGAGAGAGAGAGAGAGAGAGAGAGAGGAGAAATGTGAGAAAGAGAGAGCGGCGAAGAATCCGAAACAATTGAGATTCTGCGTGCACGTTCGATCCAAGGATGAGGGTTGAGAGGGGGTTTATAGGTGGTGCGACGAGTTGGAGGGTGAATAGGGAGGAAGAGACGGGAGGGGCTGGCACACACCAGTGGCATGCACCTGTGCATTGCCGCCATATATGTGGTCTAGAGTTATGGCGTTTTTCCCGTGACGATCGTATCTTACCCGCGAAACCAAGTCCATTTCTGGATAAGAGTTGCTCGGCACGATGCAATATTAAACCACGGAATACATAAGCATGAACGTTGAAACGCGAATTAATTGTCCCGTGAGGGGAAGAGTGTCTAAGAAAAAAAGTGACGAGATGACGACAACAACAGCAACCAGTATTGCAAGGTCTATTTATTAGATACGCCACGTTGCCCACGCAACTTGCAAGGGCTTTATGCGAACTTGCTACTTGCATCATTTTTTCAATCTTCACAGTTATACCACACACAAACTTGTCTACAATATTTATTACCTCCTAAATCAAGTTACTTTTTAAGTAGTTTCAAGGTCATGACGTCAGATTGATTAGGCAATTAAATAGAAAGTTACGATAAAAAATAAAATCAATAATTCATTTTCTTTAGGAGACGTGGCACCTCCCTCTCTCCCATATTTCGCACAGAAGTCACTCGTTTCGACAGTTGTATCAAAGTAAAACTTAAATACCACAAGCAAGACCTGATTTGAAAAATCTCTTTGTCCCAGAACAAAGGATGACTAATCCCATCTGGTCAAAGTCATTCAGGACGAGTTTGGGAAAGAAAGAAGAAATGAATCTCGAAAAAATAGGAAGCCAAAGAAAAAGTTTAGAATTAGCCTTTTTTCTCGATTTTTACACATCCTGAACGTCTTCTGCACCCGATCCTGATGAAGCTGGTCGATCGTTGTGGGAGTAACCACTTTCCGACTTTCCGTGGGCTTAGCTGTCAAACCCACGTGGGCCGCCCACGCTAGGTAGATGTATTGCCTCGGGCCTGGGGCCCCGACTACATAAGTGAAAGAGAACGAGCCAGACCGAAGAGGATAGCGAGAAAGAAAAAGAGAGATCAAGAGTGTAGCTGCAGCAAAAGACCCTTCAGGTATGAAAGATGCGGCTTGCGACACAGGAAACAGTTTCACCTCGAGGGGATCTTGCCACGCTGCGGCGAGCCGCATCTAAGACATATGACTTACATGCGTGCGAGAAAGAAGCACGGGATTGTACACATGTGCGGTCAGCAACGGGTAAACGACTTGTGCGCGTGCCTACATGAGTATGTATGTGCCTATATGAATCTCGCATAAAGGAGAAGAGAGAGTCAGAGCAAGCCAAGTAGAAAAGCGTGGGTGCATTTGATGCATGAGCATTGAGCAGACACTCTTTTGAATCGCGTTTTTCGTTGGTTCAATAGGGCTTCAGAGTTTAGACTTTAGAGAACCACGGAGGCAAAGAAACGGGCTTAAAATGTAGGTAACGGTCGGTCGGAATTCTATACTTGCCTTGATACAAGATTGTCGACATAAGTGTCGATTACAAAAGGACTTTCTTCTTGTCAAACACTATTTGCTGTACAATCTTCATTTTGTAATCAAATAACACAGGTTTTCATTCACTAAAGAAAAATGGATCTAGGGGATCTTAGGGATCAGTATCTAGGAACTGAATCATGAGAGTGCTATTCTGTGGTGTAATATCTTGATATTAGAATTTAATACCTAGCCTTACACGAGTTTCGAATTAAACTTTACGTGTTGAAAATAAAAATTTGGAACGTTATTTACCGCTTGGGAGATGCTGAGCCGCCGGTCCGCGATACTCCCCTCATTGAACAATTTTTGTGTTGTACAAGACACTATATTTATCAAGATAATTCCATAAGTTGTTGATAATTTATCAAGCCGTCAGGCTTATTCAAAGGTAAAATTCCAATCCAAAAGGTATGTATTTCACCAAATACTGTCCCGGAATACACAATGCGCTAAATTACAATTTTTTACTATTTCAATGCTATTTTGTTTTCCTATTGCATATTGAGATTAAAATCTGTGATTCAAATTTTCTTTTATGATTGATACGCTTCTGATTCTTATTATCTCAGGTAGATGTAATAATATCTCTTAAAGCATGATCAAATCTAAAAAAATATTACGCACATTTTCATCAGCTTTCAATCTTTATTTCCAACGGAAATCTATCCTTTCTATTTCCGAGGTATTTTCTTTTAAAATTAACTATCGGCATAATTTACCAAATCCTAGAACATACTGCTGATGACTTCGCTCTCTATTAGACCTAAATCACTAAATCAAAAGTAGCAGATTAACAAAATCAGCTTTTTGCTACTGTGCATTTCCGAATAGATGAATCAATCTGAGCGAAATAGCCGTCCTCTTGAAACAATGCCAATGTGTCGTTGTAGTCAGACTTTTACATGTGTAGTAATTACTACAGCATAGATAACCATGTCTTCCCTGTTTGCTGACAATTCTGGTACACTGATGCTCAAGTTTATCACCTATATTCTTTTACGGCACGATATAAAATGCACCCGTGATTGCAATTTGCAATCACGATTTCTATATTTATTCTATACTTATAACCACATGAGAATCGTAATTTAATAGATTTTTACAAAATCATCAGCATCCCAGACTCTGAAACAGAAAACTACATATTGTTTGCTTGGCCCACTCAATTTTTGCAGCTATTTAAATTGATCTACATAATTCATGTACAGATTGTACAGTCTATAATATCTCAAATAGCAAACCTTAACATCTAGAAGTACGCTTCATTCTAGGTCCCTAAACTTTAAGATCCAGATATCGACAGTGATATCTGAATCGCAATGTTCTAATTCGCTTTTTTCGCCAAGCATTTGTCCCGACGCTACTAAAACTAATGGGTATTAATTTGAAGAAGATGTTGAATTATTGCAACACTTTCAGCGCAGTTTTTCTCGGGAACGGAGCGTTTATTTCACTCTATATTTTTAAATCATGTTGCCTCGAAAAAGCACCACGTGATGCTATTTTGAAACTGCGTCGAGTGATGCTTCAACGTGTTATGGCACACCATTAGCTGATATTCAACTACTTCAAAGCAGTTAAAGAGAATGACTGGAAGAAACTACGGCAGCTGCATATCAAATATTTTTTACTACTAACTATTGATACAGTTCCTATGATTTATGTGTAGCTGTTATGCCTGTCATATAACCTACAATTATTTGCATCCGTGTCTTCAGTACACCAGTGTCTATGTTATTTTTACAATTGTACAATCTTCAGAAAAATATATTATTGTTTCTAAATATTTTAAAATTTGGCATTACACTCAAAAAACGATACTTTCAAAAAACTAATCGACTATCTAAACAAATCGGATGTTTATAATTAGTATTCATTCCTCGGGTTACATCATGATTTTATTTAGTTAGAGACGTGACAAAATTATGTAGATAGTCCTTTGCGAGTTAAAAAAACATCAAGAAGTAGATATTGAAACTCTTGTAGACACTTTTATTAACCGGTAAATTTTTCAAGCATCGTTCAGAATCTCTTCGTGTAGCATTTTTTTCAAGGCGGAGTAGAAAACGTCTGTAAAAGAAGAACCTTCGTTGGAAAAAAATCTTCCAAGATTGAAATAGCCTTGCGATTTACGCAACATGAACGTTGCGAATTTAACCGGGATTTATTTCGACAAATAATACATGCCGAGTTTGTTAATGTTACACAGTTACGTATAAACTTTTCTGATAAACCCTTGAAATATATATTTGCTCGACTACAAAATACAGAGTTCCTTCCGCCGACTTTTTTCATACAAAATCTTGCATTTGCTTCTATCAGCAAGAAGTGACATCGCGAAAAAAGGTACTAAGCGTCGCCATTCGCTTCGTTGGGGATCAAGGGAGATTAAAAATACAGTCATCATAGCAAGTCGTATGGAAAAAAATAAACATCGAGTGGATTCGAAGAAGTTAAGACGAGGAAGAGGAAGATGGGATTTGCGGTTGTCGTATAGCAGTGACAGAGAGTTGAGCGAAAAATGAGTTTATTACGAAAGAAAGTAAATCGCACCTTCATTTATTTTCATCTTCTTGTCACTTCTTCCAACCTAATTATAAACGAAAGAACCCCTTTCAATCCTACTGGCATAAGTCGAATGTAAATTGAGTCTATTTTTAAGGATCCTTCGGTTATTCAAACCTCCAAAAATTGGTCATGATGAAAAGTTATAGTTTAGAATTCAAAGGTGAAATAGGTCAAAAAGGGGGGTAATGGGAAAGGGAGAATCATGAAGAAATGGTTAGTTATGGGTAAAGTTATTTTCCGAGTACTATAATGTTAAATAGTGCTGTTAGTAGAAAACAAAGTTGGTAACTCCGTGTCTATTAGAAGGCGTGGTCATGGGGCGGAGCAAGTTCCTGTCGCGTTAAAGCTGCAAATCGCGCATACAAGCATCTGTATATGTGCAATGTTGCAGGTAGGCATCGTTTGTACATGCGTAAGTACTTGGTATGCGTATCGTACGATCGACGAATTAAACGAGGGAAGACGCTATCCATTTACCTCTCTCCTTGTGTGACTCCCTCTCTTTTCCTCTATTTGCACTCCCCGTAATGCGTAAAGAACAACCAGCAGTGGCGATTCTCTTATCGGAAAACAATGGCGGGAAACGCGTATTCGAAGCATTGCCACGACGAAGCTTATAAGTTTATATTGTACTCAGCGATAACCAGAATCTCAATAAGCAAATCATGGGCGGATTGTACAAAGAAGGCTAATTAACATTTTTATTGCGTGGGGAAAACTTTCGTCGAGATATGATCAGAGACATTACAATTAGTCTATAGGCATGATGTACGAAAGAAGGATGAGTTTCGGAAACATTCAGCAATTTGGTGGTTTCTTCTAGTTACTCGCCTGTTTGCTGATGTCAGGTTGAAGTAAAAATGTGGTGGAAATGCTAATAACTTTCCTTTAGGGAATCGGATCCACCTTCATCGTGTTATATGTCAACCTCTTGACATTGTTGATACTTTGAAAATGGAATGCAGAGTCTACTAGAATGATTTTACTATATCTATATACGTGTGAGAAAAATAATGAAATATCATAGCCTGACTGGTCCTCTCTTGCTGTTGCGATAAATTACAATCTAGCACTATTCATTCGTTTAGTGGGTCAGCGGATGTCACGTGAAATCGCAAACCTATAATAACAAATTGTATACCGTACTATGTCCTAACGTCAATTTTTACTTGTGTAAAGAAGCATGTTGACAACATGAGTTTTGTATGACTGGCCTTTGTTGTTTAGAAACTGCCTCTAGATGATCACGGCCCAACGTGAATTGCGCAATCGGCTAACAAACAACGAATTCATTTCGAGAATTGCGCAATGGATCTTTGAATTTATTACTGTCATAGCAATATTAAATTTTGCTTGTTTACGTTAGCTGTGACGTTAATTAATAGTGTTTGTGATACTAATGATATTATTCAAGTCCGTGTAATACAAATTGGATCAAAGAAATAATACTAGACTAGAGGTATTTATTTCAAGTACGTTTATTGTATTAATTCATGTCTTAGATTTAAAGAGAATTGTGATATGATGTATCACTATTCTACATACTATAGTATACAATTGCTTAACTTCTCGCCCATCCGCAAATCTTGATTGGACATTTACCTAACTAGGTTCCAAGAATATTTCTCAACTACAACCAGATATTAACTGATCGGATCAGGATCTAGTGTCTGTTAAGACTCATTCTAATCAATATCGGAATTGAGAAATAAAAAGATGCTTTCCTTTCTGTTTCATTCTATAAAACCCTGTTTAAAATATCGTCAGGTTTATGAAATAATTATCAAAGCATAAAAATGGTAAATTAATGTTGCAAATTATCGATGAGTGATGATAATGTGAAAATCTTGTTTTATGTTTCAAAAATGGAATGGCAACCTGTTTATTTCTAGGCTCTCAAATCAAGTCTTAGATGTGAAATATCGTTGCTATTTAGCGAGGAAATTGAGGGTGGAGATGACAACAGGAGAATGTGAAAGGGGAAAGAGAATGCGTGAGTGTTAGTAGAAGAAAGAGACAAGACTTGGATGATCTCCGGGTCTCCGGGAGGCTTTATTTATACCCAAAGCTCTGTATTATTGGATCACCCCCGCGCGACACTGCCACGGTGTAAATGTGTTTTATGTGGCGTCTGTCTTTCTACTTTGCACGCCTCGGTTTTCTTGGTGAAGCGCGACCTCAAATTAGGACGACTAAGAAGAGAACGAGAAAACAACCCAGAGTTCAATTCATTACAACACTTGATTTTCTTTTATTTCATCGACGTTTTTTTATAACTTTATTGACTACATTCTTCATCTTTAAATCGCGCTCTATAAGTGAACAAGTATTTTTACTGCAAGGTTTTATGAAACTAGCAATGGATGAATTTATGAAATATCAGTACCATACTCTATAACTAAACTGCATTAGTAGAATTCCTTTGAAAAACTCTAATCACACGTAATCAATTGCAATCGCGATTTTGCTCGTGCATTTGCACAAGGAACATTCGCCCCAGGTAATGACAGCGGCGAAATAAAGCAAGGGGAATGCGTACAGGCGTCGTCGGTGTTCGAAAAGGAATGCAACGGGGGAGTTTGCATTCTGTGCATTGCGTAAATACTTATGGAGAATCTACTTACGGGAATACTGTATCGTTCTCCATGCAGAGCAACCCGCCAAACTCCAGTATTTATCTGGAATTAAAACGATAAACACGGTACGAGGTACGTAAATTGTATACGTTACCAGATACCAACTCGCAGTTTCACACTGGCCGAGAGAAGAGATTAATCCTTCAGTGAAAAAATCCAAAAAACATGTAAGCTTGAAGTTGATAAACTGGAAGATGTGCTATTGTATATTTTTATGTTACATCTGTATTTTGGTTGGAAATAATCATCAAAATGAATCAGTATGTAATGTCATTATGACTCTCTGTAAGACATTATCTCATTGTCAGTAGCAATCAAGAATGCGCTGAATTCAGTAATGTTCAATTTTAGGCCTTCTGAATGAAAACCTTCCCTTTGAAAAAGAAAGTTCACCTTTCAAAATTTCTTTGCGTCCTCAGTTCAAATGATTAGAAGTACTTGCATTTGTCTGGAATTTTGACCAGAGCCCGTGCAGAAATTTCGGCGTGGCGCGGGTCGGGCCCAGATGTGGCAGAATGTGGGCCCAGTCGGGCAATCCTTCCAGCGCCAGATTCGAAATGAAACGCCTAGCCTGATCAGGCCCAGACTGGGCATCCATAAGGACGGTCGGATCTGGCCCAGAGCAGCGCCCTTTTATTTTTTTATGTTTAGCCATACTATTATTTAAATTTTCTTGCAGTAATAAATAAACAATAAATTGAGAACTTTATACTTTATTAAAAAATATTAGAAAATCAAAACAGAACATTTTTCATATTTTTCAGTCCAACTTAATATAAATTAAACAGGTGTTCAGCATTTTGTAGTCCTGTTCATGCAACAAAGACTAGCAAAGTGAGGTTATGACACTGAAAATTCTAAAGCAACTATCCGTACCTTTTTTGCAATACACTAATGTTGTAGATAGAAATTGTCTCAATTATCACAATAATAGCATACTGAAGAATTTTGGATCGGTTAAATATCCAAGCGTTATTTGTGCAACAAGCAAAACAAAAATTTGTTCAAATTAAGTGAACTTTCTCGATTGTACTGTCGGAAATTTGAAAGAGAGAAAATACAAATTAAGATGTACTTACACGAACGTTTCACTGTCGTTGAAAGGTTTATTTTGCTCATAGGTTCATTGTAAACTTATTTTCGTGTAGCAGGTTGTACTAGAATTATTAGCATAATTAAATAACATAAACTTAAGCGAATGAATCACATGGCTACACGTGGCTTTGCTGTCTACCCTTGTACAAAGTTGCCTTCTTTTCCAAACAATCGAAAGGAAGAGTTTGTGAAATCACAAACATAACCTCTGCTATAACGTTCCTACTTTTAAATTAATGTTTATATAGCTTTCTTAACTTATTGTTCTCAATTTATTTTGAGGTTAGGTTTGCTCGACCGATTTTAATAAATCTACTTACCTTCATCCTCATTGCGCACTAGGAATGGCAGCAATTGACCTATATTTCCGTACCCGTAAGGTACTTTTCGTTTTTATAATATTTTAATTATTTTTGAAATCACATTACACTCAAAACCGAGCCGTATTGTGGAAAATATAAAATAAAACATCAGATATATCAGGCGGTCGGCACAGCAGATGGCGCTGCAATTTACAACTGGTATTTTCTCGATATGTGGTTCCGACCCGAACCACAAGAGTAGCCATGCGACAGCCACAATGTGGCAAACCCGATCGGGGCCACATCGGAAATCGGGACCAAAATGGGCAATTTCTGCACGGGAGGAGAGGAAAACTGCAGAAAACACCTCCCTGGGTACGGCTGGTCACAAAGAGTCGGATTTGAATCTAGGATAGTAGAATTGAATTCCTAAAAAGTTGGATTCTTTTCTTATCAACCTGGGGAACATTAGACAAGATTATTTTCACACGCCCTACAAATGTAAAACTGATTCGTTGCTCTTGTCTTCTCCTGGAGCGTAACTTCCACCCCCCTGTTAATATATTTGATGCTCGATTCCTATTCCCATGTCCTCAGATATGTCGCGTTGGATAACTATGCACGTGCACATGCTACGTTGCTGAAAGTGCGTGTGTTTCGAGCTCGAGAGCCGTCTTAGCTTTGGTCTTGCGTCTTGTGTATCTCTTAGTAGCTCGTGCCGCTGTGGTCGTTAGCATCTGTCTTCTCTGGACCACCCTCTCGCCTCACTGCCTCTGTTTAACCATTTCTCTCCTTTTCTCTCCTTCCGTAGTTCCAGGCACCCCGCCTTCTTTCTCTCCTCTAAGCATCTTTCTCTTTCTCTCAAATACGACCTCCTGCATCGCTCCTCTCATTCTCAATCTTATTTTATCCTAGCCTCCCGTTCTTTGGCGGCTCGTACTGGTGGCTGCACTTCTTTGACCTCTCAGGAGGAAATTCTTAAAACTAACACCTCAGATTCAGCACCCTCGCATTTTTGACTTCATTTTTATTCGAAAAACTGAAGAGCGAGAAGGATTTTGGTTACGGATTCGGTTTTGGCGACGAAAATGTAGGTTAAACCACTTTTCTTTTCTAATCCATTTTTAAAATGTCCAACTAACTTTAATGAATGTTTTTGATGTTGTATTTGTGCAGTGTCGCCATTCATTGAATACAGTGTGTGTCTATTTAGCTAGGGCTTCAGCTTTGTGTTAACGCATTTTCTTGAAAACTCATTTTGAACTTAACCTGTCTTCGCTGTTACGATCAATGTCAAAACTTAGAAGCAATTGAATCGCTTTCAATATTCGCCTCTATCGAAGTAAAACTATGCTTCAATTTGTTTCCAGTAAGCTGGACACCGTTTCTGATTTTAAGATAAAACTTATATTTTTTCTGTGATAGTAGATATAGTTCTTTTTTATTTACGTCTTTCGTCTCTTCTACAGTCAGAAAATGATTTTGTAGAATAAACAAAATTCACTGGTTCAACCATAGAACATGGTTATTATATGAAAAATATAATATTTGGTTGACTCAAATCAAAAATTTTGTTGGGTCAATCAAATATTTTCTTGAATCAACCAAAATTGATTCAAACAAATTTTCATGTATATCCTTGAAAATAGTTTTTTTGTTTCAAGAAATTTTTTATGAGTGTAGTTATCCAAATTTGGCATATTAAATCATTTACGATTTCACTTACTGCTTGCAATTACATAAACGCAACAGATCTCTCCAATAAGCTCTTCTAAATCTTGAATTAGTAAGAATTGTCTAACGAGTGATATTATATAACTGCGAACGAATCAAAAGCTCCTGAAAATAGTGTGAAATTGCGTGGAAAATGTAGGGTGCACGATTTTTACAAGCCCGAGCTCGGTCCGAGTATCCGAAACCCCATCCTAGACCGAAAACTCAAATTATGAGTTGATTAATTATTAATTAATGAAATTAAATTATTTTGGACCCTCAGGGCTAATCCTCCAACAACTATTTTACAAATATAAGAAGTCTGGAAATCTTCACTATTTTTTCAACATCTTTATTTAACTGAATTTAAATGAACTTCTACCTATTTTAGATTAAAAAAATGTTAGCTTCCACGGGTTTGAACTGTTACATGTTTCGTAAATTAATGATAAATTTTGGAAAATTCAGTTGAAAATTTACTAATTTTCAATTACAATTAAGGATTTTTCTCATGCATGTTATCTGAAAATTCCGAAACTTGTCACAAAAAATGTTACGTTTTGAGTAATTAAGTTTAATGATATTACATGTAACGTAAAATTACGAAACGTTTTTCGTAATTTAAGGTAAATTTACGAAAATACCGTTACGATTTCGTTATTTTATGAGAAGTTTCCTAAATTTAAGATGCGGTTGCGTGAAATTGTCGCATTGCGACATTTTTGAGAAGCCGTGTAACTTAAAATGATGTTAACTGAGAACGCAGTATTATTTTGACTTAATGTTCATCAGTGCCCCTTAAATTTCAATTTCATGTGTCTGCATAAAACTTTAGTTGTTCTATTAGGGTATGCACGTAAATTATTATATAAAAAATTACTGTCCGGTTTGAAAATTAGTATAAAATCACTTATCTCAACAACTATGGTCACAATTTTTTGAAAATGCCCCACAAAAATTACTTAATCAGACAAAAAATAATATCTTAATTTTCTGTGCTCTTTAAATTTGTCGTATTGGACCTCATAGTATATTGATAAATTGATTCATCGACTCGTGCACGGATCATAACCCTTGCGTGCAGTATATGTAACATATATTGCGCGTGAAAGCGGTTACTGGTTTTATGCACACGCGAGGGAGACCAAGTGAAATGATTGCAACGTTCAACGGAGAGGCGACGAAGGAGTGTAACCCAGTGGGATAAAATTAGGAAAGGGAACTCATAAAAAAAATAAGAAGTGGATCGACCGAGTAAGTGATCCAATATTTAAAGTGGACTTAAACTTAAAAAGTTTCCATACTTGAAAATTTATTTCAAGATAATACAAATGAGAACGATACTCCGTCTACAACTCTACAGGCTTCACACTCCTTCCCCTCTTTTCCCCTTTTTTGAAAAATTCCTTTTTCCCCTGTTTTCAAGAAATTTCCACTTTTTCCCCGTTCTCTCTTTTTTCTCCTTATATGCGAACTGAATTAATCGAACACAATAAGAAAAACTCTTTTCTTGAGCATTCGTCCTTTTGGATATAAAGTTCGTCCTTTTTGATTGGAAATGTATCGTTTTTTGTTGAAAATTCGAAGTTAGTTAAAAATTGATCGATTTTGGTAGAAATATATTCTTTTTTGGTTAAAAATGAAAGTCTGGGGTTAAAATTCTGCTTGGTTGAGGATTTAACTATATTAGTCTCTCTTGGTTGAAAATTCATCATAACCTTTTGGGGGTTTCGATCTATTTGGTTTAAAATACGTAATTTTAGTTGAAAAGTCATCTCTTTTGTTAAAAATGTAACTATTTTGTTGAATATTGGTGTTTTATTTCTTTAAAATTAATATTATCAACTGTAGATTTAACTTCCATTTTTGTGTGAAAATTTATCTTTTTTTATAAATTGAACTATTCGGTTTAAAAAACACTTTTTTGTTGAAAATTTGTCTTTTTTGGTTGAAAATTCAATTTCTTCTTTCAAAATTTAACAACTTTGTTAAAAATTTGTTTTTATTGTTTGAAGATTCATATTTGTTGTTGAAAAATCATCTCTTCAATTGAAAATTTAACTGTTTTGTTGAAAATTCGTTTTTAGTAGAAACTTAATTTTTTGAATTGCAAATTTATCTATTCTATTTTTTGATGAAAATTTATCTTTTTTCTTTAATTCCACTATTTCGTTGAAAATTAACTTTTTTTGTTAAAAGTTCAACCATTTGGTTGCACATCAATCTTTGTAGGTTAGAAACTCAACTAATTGGTTAAAAATTTAACCATTATTTTAAAAATCCATCACTTTTGTTTGAAAGTTTGAGTATTAGGTTGTAAGTGCAACTATTTGGTCGTAAATGCAATTGCTCGGTTGAAAATTAATGTTTATTGGTTGAAAATTATCTTTTTTTTCTGAAAATTGGTCTTTTAGGGTTTGAAAGACAACTTTGATAATACATGATATGTCGACTTGAAATTTTAGGAATTTAATGCGTTTTATATTGAATGTAATACAGTATAAACATTAATTTTATTCAAAGTAATATATTCCCTTATTATTCCCCTATTTTCCGTGTTTTGAGAACATTGGGGGCTGTGATTTTATAGTGGTATGTCTTAGGCTAACTACCTTTTAATTTAAAGAGTGTAAGGCTAATGTAAGCTCATAAATGAATGATAGTTTGAAAAAACGACATGATTATTATTTCAATGCATTTTTTCTCTCTAGCCATAAATAAATACTGATGACCGGGTAATGCTTAAAATAAGACACGAGGTATGCAGACATAGGAAAAAATAACCCTTTACTCTGTTCAATACATGAACATCTGCGGAAATGTAAACACACGCGTCTATCGTGCGTAAACGTAGTTAAATTTTAAATGCTAAAACGTCGAAAGTCGAGTAGAGAAAGAAGCGGAAGGAAGGAAAGATGCTCTCTGCTCTGTCTCTGGCCCGCATTTCTTTTTCGCGTTACGCCGCGGCATCGTTGTCGCATTGCTACCGCTTTGAATTCAGATTGCGGTGCGTTCGACTGGTTTTGTTTTCGGTCTTGAATTTATGCAATCCGCCCCGCCGTCTCTACGTATTTATATCCTTAGTTCCTTTGTGTGTTAATTTGTACCTGGGTCGAGGGGCGCACGCGTGCAATCGGAACGCATGAGGAATGTCGTGTCTTCGTTTTAACCATTACCCCCAAGTCGAGCAGGTCGTTAAGTGAATCATGAATTAGATTATTATGATTCTGATGCATCAAACATGTCTGCATTCAAACCAAAATGACCGATTGTTAGATGATCGTTTTATATCTTTTAATTTTTCATTGTCGTTTGGCACTTGTACGTGAGTTTCATGAAGTATTTTTTTCTTTGTTGCAGCACTAAAGGTGAAGTTGATGCTGAGGCGACCAATCAATCAACTCGTGGCACAAGGAATTATGCCCCGTAAGTATCTTTCATTTATACGAGAATCCACTTGAAACATAAACAATTGAACTTCGCTCTAACACAGAAGCAATTGAGGGTACGAAGCGTTGCAGGTAATCGCTCAAGCAGGGTTATAGTCAGCTGATTACTCCCAATTGAGGTAAACTACTGTTGTTATAGGTCTGTAACGTGATGCCTCTAGTGGAGTCTGCCACCGATATCTGTGATTCATCGCGGAAAGTTTACCTCCGTTTGGTTTACCGACCATGCGTTTACCCTGCCTGACCGATTACCTGAAACATTTCGTGCCCTCAGTTTTTTTATGGGTTCTACCGTCAAACAGCGTAATCTCGGACATGTTGGGTAAATTCGAACATTCCTAAATTGATAGTTTAAATTACTTAAGGTCTTTTCAACCAGAATCTTGAATCAGTTTAAGCTTTAACTGGTTCTAGATTCTGGTTAAAATCACCTTAAAAAATTTTAACTATTAATTTGGGAATGTCCGTATTTACCCTACATGCTCATAACTACCCTGTTTGAGGGCACTCATCTTTTAATAACATAAATCATTCGTTGTGCAATTATAGTAGCTTTGCACAATTAGCCCTGCTGAAAAAATTATAGAAAATTGTAGAATTCGATAGACTCTCTATAGTCTCTATCCAGAGAAATCATGAAGTTGACTAAAATTCTATAAGCATATTTGTTAGAACAAATTTCAAGAATCAAAATCTGGCACCACATTTGATAGACCTTCTATCAAATTCAATCCATCTAGAAATCCCTTAATTTTCTATAAACAGTTTCTCATTGGTATTCTATCAAATCTTATCGGAACAAGACTTGTATCAAATCCTTCGTTTCGTAATGCCAGAAATTTCAATAAAATTATATTCGTACACAAGTCTTATACTTTTCTACCAACAACATCTCATTGAAGCACTATCAAACTTTAACGGCACGAAACTTGTATCAAATCCTATGTTCCATATTCTTGGATATTTCTATCAAATTCTATCTTTTAATAAATCGTATACTTTTCTATCAACAGTTTCTCATTAAAGCTCTTTCAAAGCTTACCCTCGCCGAACATGACTTATGTCAAATAATATGTTTTAAAATCGTGGTAGTTTTTATCCAGCTATATCCGTTGAGAAATCGTATACTTTTCTATCTACAGCTTCTGATTGAAATTCTATCAAATATTATCCACTTCAGACTTGCATTAAGTCCTGCGTATTAGAATCTCGGAAATTTCTATTGAATTGTATCCACCGAGAAATTGTATACTTTCCTATCGAAATTTTCTCCTTACATAAGATTCAAAAGAGTTTTAATTACAACACGTAGAAAAGTATAAGATTTCTCGAGGATAAAAATTCGACAGAAATTTCCCAAGTTCTGGAAAATAGGATAAATTTTAATGCAAATAAGTTTTGATTGAGTTTCAATAAAAAACTGATGATAACAAAATATAAGATTTTACTACGGATAGAATTTGATAGACATTTTCAAGACTTAGGGTCATAGGATTAGATATGTACAACTCTGGCTGAGGATAAGATTTGATAGAGTTTCAATCGGAAAATGTTGATAGAAAAGTATAAGATTTCTCGACAAATTTCGGTAGATTTGATTTGAATACTACCAATAATGCTTGTTAAATGAAGGATTAATTGATTATTCATTTCTACAGCCTTTTTATCAAAAGCGCTTTATAGGAATATAAAGGAAATTCTTAAAATTGCGGATACAGAAAGCTTCTAAAGCAGTAGTGACGTGTATACAATATGGCAAAGTGCTATGTTCTTAAAACCAATTTCATGATAAAGTAAAAAAGATAGAGTAAATTTTTTCCCTTAGTTAACGAGTAAAGACTAAATTGCTTTTTTACAGTTGCTACTGATTGATCCAATTATTGGTTAATTATATCGAGAGATTACTAGGATAACTAGCTCAAGTATGTGGGTCTTTTAAATAAGATTAATGTCATCAATTGGAGACCGCGATTACTCGTTAATTGTTAGCTAAAGTTTTTGTAGATTCTCAATGGAATGAAATAGAGTATGATGGATCCGGATGATCAGTTTACTAAGGATAAATGCCTTGACACATTACGGTTTTTCTGCACTTAATCTTTCAAGAAGAATAGACAAGGCATACTAACATTATAATTACTCTATTACAGCTTTGAAAACGCCACCTGCATTTTTTGAACAACGAAAGCAGTTGGAACGAGCAAAAACGGGCGATCTCTTGAAGGCTAAAATTCAACAGAGGCCTGGTAGGGATGAACTGGTGCGCCAGCACATTCTAGAAGATATTAGACATGTGGATCCAAGTCTTGCTGAAAAGCAGCGAATGCTGAAAAAAGCGAGACTAGCGGATCAACTCAACGACCAACTTAGTCATAGACCTGGACCTCTTGAACTTATCCAAAAGAATATTCTTCATACGGAAGGACCCATTGAAAGAGCAGTGAAAGGTTAGTGCCACGGAAACATTGAACAATAGTTTTCTTGAATATTTTTGTAAGTACGAAATCATAATGATTGTTTCGATTTTCAGAGGGTCACATTCCCTTCAAGGCTACCTGCGAGGGCCAGGTTACGAAGCCTCAACACCCTGACCACTACATAACTTTCGAGGACGATTCTCAAAGTTCCGAAGGTGCGCCATCTCCTTCCCTGGAATCTAGGTCCGATGTCCTGGAAACAGCTGCAGCTTCCGCAGGAATTGTCACAGTTTCCTTGAGCATACCAACGACTGGTGGTGCTGTAGTTGTCACGTCGACATCTCCTGTTTTTCAACAAGCTTCGACGGAACCAACGATACAGACGTTTGCTGAACTGTGTAATTCGGTTGCTGGTAATCAGCAACAGCAGCAACAAGAGAGTCTTCAACATAATCATCATATTTCGACGCAGGTATGTTTGTGGGACTGTAAACAGTGTCATTCATGAATTACCAATACAATATAGATATTCCAGTTTTTCCTTTTTGGTTTTTTCTTTCCAAATCTGATAATGTTTAGCAATTAATAAAATACACAAATTAACAGAGAACAAATTTTATGCTGCTGTTTACAGGCAAGTCAAGCGAATGGACCCACGTCGACGCTTCTCCCGCTGGCACCAGCGCCGAGTCCCATGTCCCTGGGTTCGACGACATCCAGCCTGAGTCCACTTTCGAATATTTCGATAGCATCTCCTCCCGCTCCACCTCCTGCCGCCATCACCCCAAGGCCTCAGCCGAGTCCGATCGCCACCGCCACCGCCGCCTCCACATGTCAAAGGAGCGACGCGCCAGGCAAAGACAAGAATCGGAAGAAGTCCAAAACCAAAAGTCAACCTAAAACACGTACAATCAAGTTTCATGAATATAAAGTGAGTTCATGATTTACTTTCATCTGCTTTTTCTTATGCAACACCTAATTGGTGTATAACACAACATGCATAGCAAATTTTACATACAGTTAGTCTTTAAAAGATTGGAGATTATGAATGAAATTAATCTGGATAAATTGCATAGATAATTTGGAACATATCGAAATAGAGTAAAAATATGCAAAGCGAAAAAATAAGAAAAACAAGACACGTAAGACCCGTCGGTGAATCTCCGCGAAGCTCTCGAGAGTCGAGATCTTATCGGGTGATTAACTTTCGCGATCTCAGTTCGGCTCCAGCCAGAGCTACCTCGTTAGGTCTGAGTAATTCGAGCGCTAATTGCACTTAAGAGGGAGGAAGCCGAGAGGAAGGAGAGCGCGTGTTGTCCCGTAGGTGCCAAGCCCAACTCCGGTCCAACCGTTGAAGATGATATCGTGTGGTGAGAAAGCGTGCTGGACATTGGCAAAAGAAAATGAAAGAATGAAAAGTGCTGTGAAGAATACTCTCTTGCACAGACATACCGTAACACTCAATGTCGTGTTCCAGTGTACCTACAAATTAATTGCACTTCTTAACAGATCAATGTTTTTTTTTATTGTCTATCCATTCTCATTGTTTTGAAACATGATAGAAATATGTATTCAAAAACGGACCTCGACTCTCGCGTAGGGCTAAAAAATTTACAAATATTTCTTTGTCGAATGCATATACTTCTAGTAACATAATCAATTTCTTAATAGGGTCCTCCAAATGCGCAAAAGACCTCAGTATCGTCTATCCCGCCCGGCCACATTACGCCACAACCCGACGAAACGAGCTATGAGTTGTTACTTCGTCAGCAGCAAATGTATCTTCAATTTCAGATCGATTTGCAACACAAGGTAAACCTTACTCTTCTATTATACATGTTTGAAAGGGAAAAGATGTCTCCGATTTTTAAAAGACCCAACTAACTGAATTTCTTAAAAATAAATCTGATTTCGTTTTTTGTTATCTTATTTGCAGTTCCCTCAAATCATACTTCCGGCTTCACAGAAGTCTCTTAATCTTCCGAGTAGCGGAGCAAGTGATGCTGGCAGTGTCAGTGGCGGTAGTGTTAATGCACCAAGTCCTGCTCCCTCGAATTCCTCAAATAATCCCACAGAACAACCGCCATTGAGGCCTCTGGGCAAGTTAGAAGATATGAAAGGTGAATATTTCTCTTTAATTCTTACTCTTGTAGATTTATCTGGTGGTAAAAGATTTTCTCCCAAATTTTCTTTCTCTAACCACCTTTCTTATTGCAGTGAGTGATCTCAAAGTTGAGCTGAAGAGGCGGAATCTTCCTGTATCTGGATCAAAACCACAATTAATCGAAAGATTGAAGCCCTTCACGGAATCGTCAAGCAGTGGCTCCATGTTAAACTCTAATGGACCTCACGTCACTCACATGGGTCACATACTAATGGATACTCCTGGACCGATGACGTTAGATGAGTCGAGTTCGCAAGCCAGAAGTCCAAGTTCGGTGCCTGTTAAAGATGAGCCTTATAGTCCAAGAATGGATTCACCGCCCGGAAGCGAGCATGATGATCCATCGAGTCCCCTTGGTGAGTCTTCGTTTGGTTCAAAATCACTCCCAACCCTGATCAGAGTTCATTTTTCCAAATTTTTAGTCCTTCCCAAGGCATCTCTTGAATTCTTTTTCACGAAATGATTTCAAATTTCAGGTGATGAGATTATTAGAGAACAGCGGAAACGCATTGAAGAATTGCAAAGAGAGTTGTACAAATCTCAACAGCAGCTTCAACAAATACGTCAAACTCAACCCACAACTGTTCGTGCCGAAAAGCTAGTCCTTCAACAGCATATCCAGAACAAGATGCAACAACAACAGTTGGCTTTCCACTTGCAACATTTACAGAATTTACAGCAGCAGCAACAACAGCAGCAGCAGAAACAACAACACCAACAGCAGCAACAAACGCAACAACAGACTCAACAACAAACGCAACAGCAGCACGCTACTTTCCAACAACTGAATGCTAAAGCTAGTTTAGCAGCATATTTACAAGCCCAGCCAAATAACAGCACTGCTGTCTTGGATTCTGCATCTTTAACAGCCATAAACAATAAAAAGAATCAAGTCAAAAACAATAACACTGTACAGTTGCCTGCAGCAATAGTGCTTAATTTAGCGAAAGCGACGAAGCTGAACGGTTCTTTGTTGGGTGCCTTAGTAGCTCAAGCACAAACACAGCAACCAAGTTCTACGACAGAAGATATTAAGCCACCTCCACCTCAGTACGATGAAGCAGCCAAATTATTGAAGGTACTACTGAATTTTTTCTCCCGTTTACCTAGAAGGCTAAATTTAAATTTCAGCTAACCACTAACGCTTATGAAATATTTTTGCAGGTCAAGATAGAGCCTGCTCAGAAGAGTCACATAAAGAGTCAAGTTGTCGATGACGTCTTGGAAATTTTAATAAAGAATGGAGAACTTCCTCCTAGTGCAGCACAAGATCCAGCAACGCCAACAACGCCGAATCGTCAGATGCCTCAAAACCTCGTTTTTACAACCTCAGGAGACAATTCGACGCAGTCGTTAGTTTTTGCTGCGACGAGTCCAATTAGTCCACTTAGTCCATTAGCAATGGATGTCTCTCAGGATGTTTGTTCTAGTCCCGCGGCAACTTCGCCACCACCAGCTCCGCCTCCTCCACCACCATTACCTCTTGCCACGTTTTCAGTGCAATTACCAACTGCACTGCAACAACTTCAGGAACAGGATCGAGATCATCAACAAGAAGATATTTCGCAATATAATGCAGATCTTTTATCCTCCGCCGAAAGTGCTTTAGACGCTGCGATGCTCCTAAGTCCACAGTCCATACAAACAGGATCTCCCGAATCACTGTCTCCCCAAGAAGTGACCTCGTCTGATAATGCTAATCTAGACCTGAAGGTAAGCGTTTTTCCCTTTATCAATTTAGAATAGCTGTTGCTGAATTCAAGAGCAGTACTTTTCTAAAACGTCTTGTACGCATTTTAAAAAAATTGACCTTTCTGCGGTATTCATAATTTTAGTAAGGTTTTACATGCAATAAACATATTTTTGTATCGAATAAAATTTGTTATTTATAGAAAAACTATACTGATGAGTGGCATAAAATGGAATTTAATTAATTTGTAGGCCAAAACAGGGTTTTTTTTTCATTTGAAACATTTGTTGTAAAATTAACTGCTGTCATGTTATACCAATAAAAATGTAATTGCTTATAACGCTATAACTGGAAATTTAGTGACACGTGCTTTTCCGATTTAAGAAAAAAAATTGCTCACGAAGTTACGATTATTTCAATTATGGCTGTCTATTTTTAAAAAGTACATACATTTTTCTTATACTTCAATAGTTTTTGCTCTAATGCCGATATTCCAATTTTATTGACATATTCGTATGATTTTTACTCGGCATCAAAAATACCTCTTGCTCTTTCGTGATATCTGAAATCCTTTACGAGAAATATTCGGAAATTATATTTTTAAGAAAAAAAATTTTTCGGAACTCAAAGAATAGTTTAACCCGCAAACAGCTGATACAATGCCTTCATTATATAAGCAGAAACCAAAAAAATATGTTTCTTTTAAGAAAAAGTTTTTTTCTTCGAAATTTGTAAACAAAAGAATAAGATTTTCTGGGAAACCCCACCTTTTTTATTTTTTCCAATGTTTAAAAAAAAATTCTTGTAATATAAGAAAGGCATCCTATCAGTTTTATGCGGGCTAAAACATTTTTGAGGCAAGAAATGTTTGTTTTCCTGCCAATATAATTTTTGAATTTCTCTCGTAAATGATGCAGGATACCAAAAAAGAGCAGGATGTCTTTTTTGTAGAACTTTTTTAGACGTGCAACCTTTCATTTTGAGATTTTATAAAAAATATTCTCTAGACCACCGAATTGGTTTAGCCCACATAAAAGTCACAGGATGTCTTCCTTATGGGAGGCCGAATTTAACAAACAACATTAACACAAAATCAATTTTTTAGTTTTTTTAACTTTTTCGACGGACTTCAGAAAAGGACGGTAAAACTCGTCAGAATCCAAAAAGATAATTGGAATATCTGAATACTTGAAACCCTTGAAAATCTTGAAACAAATTCAACATTCGTAGATTTTTTCAACAATGTGTTGTTAAAAAAAGTTGTTAAATAATAAACGAACAACATTTCGAAATGTACCTTTAAAATTGATAATCTGATGTAAGTAAATAAATATATTTTCTCTATAGTTGATTAATATAGAAAATTAATTTTCTACACAATTAGTACACGAATTTTGAACAAAATTTCAAGAAATTCAAGCTAAAAAGTCAAATGTCTTAGAAAACAATTAAATTTTAAACCGGTATAGAAGAATTTTCAAGGAGAAACTTAATGTTAAATCAAGATTGATGAATTTTCAACGAATTAGCTGCATTTTCAAAAGAAAGAAATTTTCAACAAAAAATGGAATCGTTAAATCGTCAGTCTAAAAAACTAATTTCCAACCAGTTACATTCAACTAGAAAATGGTGAACTTTAAAAAAAATTTGAATCCTCAATAGAAATTGTGAATTTTCAACTAACAAGATTAATTTTCTACCAAAACCCTGACAATAAAAATGTAACCAAAAATGGAATAGTTAAATTTGCGCATAAAAACAAAGAATTTTTAAATAAATAGTTTAATTTTCTACCAAAATAGTAGAATTTTCAACCAAAACATTATTTTTCAGGAAAAAAGTTCATTTTTAACGAAATAGTTTACGAGTAAGTATTTGAATCTTAAACGAAAATGATGAATCTACAACGAAAAAAATGAATTTTTACAAAGTATTTTAACTTTAAACAAAGTAGTTAATTTTTCAAGCAAAAAAATTTAATTCTGAACGAACTCTGTAATAGTTAAGATTTACCAAAAAAGATTTTAATTTGAAAAAGACGAATTTTTAACAAAATATATGAATTTGCAATGAAGAAAATTAATTCTCAACCGAAAAAAAAACGAATTTCAACAAAATAGTTAAATTTTCAGGCAAAGAGATCAATTTTCATCTAAAATAAGGAATCATGAACCAAAAAAAAACAAAATAATTTTCAAAAGAGTTAAAAATTTATATAAATAAGGTAAACGTCCCAGTAATCGTGATGCCAATTTTCTTGCTTTTTATTTTATTTGAATGAATGTAATTTCTATTTGCTATTATAAAATGCTAAAAATAAGTGAGTTTTATCATTAAATGTTACTTTTAACACATTTTTGTAACAATATATTCAAACTATAACCAAGTTTCACGATTACTGGGACATTTACCTTAGTTGATTTTACAACCAGAAAGTTGATTTTTTGCTAAGAAGATCAATGTTTTCCAAAAAAGACGAGTTATCAACAAAATACATAGTTTCAACTAAAAAAGGTGAATTTTCAACCAAAAGTTAAATTGTTAAATTTTTAGTTTAAGAAGTTAACTTTGAAGCAAAAGTAAAACGAATTTTCGACAAAATAGTTAAATTGTCAACCAACGAGATGAATTTTCAATAAAAAAATGAATTTTTAGCAAATTAGTTCAACCCTGTTCAAATAGTTGAATTTTGGACCAAAAAGATGACTTTACAACAAAGTCGTTGCACTTTAAACAAAATAATTTAATCTTCAAACAAACGAGATGAATTCCGAACCCAAATATAATGGTAGACTTTTCAACAACAAAAAATTATATTTTAACCAAGAATAGTTGGATTTTGTTATTGGCTTCTATTAGTTCAGTTCACATTCAAGCAAAAAAATTAGAAAAAAAGGAAGTTTCTTGAAAACAGAAAAAAAA
>CAKNXH010059469.1:179935-231487 GCA_932178445.1 Andricus quercusramuli
GTCAAATTCACTAAAAATAGCGTCAGGTAATATGTGGACGCTCCCATATAAAAGACGTTTCAGAAAAATGCTCTCCATTGAGAATGCCAGAATGTATATTCTGAATTGTCCTTTATAAAATTATTTAATGTGTTTTTTAGGAGCTTGGTCTTGATTTGGAGACACTGGACACGATGGATTTTGGCCAGTTGGAATGTGACTTGGGTGTAAAAATGTCAACACCTCAGGAGCTAATGGATATCGGGGATATGCAAATGGATATGGACTCAGACTGGCTTGATTCTTTGATGCCTCAGTCACCACCGCCATCCACGAGTACAATTCATCGATTAAGTCCGCCACCAGTTCATACATCGAGTGATTTCTACGATCCACTCTTGGCTAACAGTCAAGATCCCTTTGAACTTTTCGGCATGGAGGACACAGACTTCAAAATGAGCTCCGATCTCTCGTTAACCTGGGACAAAGTTGACTTCGCCACCTAGCCGGAGGTGGGCCATCGATATTCATTCTTGTGTACTTAACTAGGAAAGATATTAGCAAAGACTTGATTGGACACGTCACTGATTTTTGTGCAGCATTCAGCTAATAGACTGGCACTATCATACATGTTCCATGCATCTCATTAAAAATTTTGCCACTTTTATATATTCTACCTAGCGATCGAGCAGCTCAAACTGGAACAGTGCATACTAATGTGTTTTAGCAGGGCGTTGCGTTAGTGATTAACGGCCTAGGGAGGGTGGTAACCTTGGGCTGTATAAAACTAGGTAATTATAGAATAATTATCCTAAAGAAGAAGAGGGAGCGAAGCTTCATAGTTCGCGATAAGGATTACAGAAATAATGATACCTTTAATTCATAAGTTATTGAAGAACCTATCCAAAGCAAATGGTTCAGTAGAAATAGAATTGATGCGGTAAGGTCATTGGGGCGCCCAATAAAACTTGGAATTTTTCAATTTTGCAAACGCTGCCCCCTAAATTTCGTCTTTTGGGTGAAAAAATACTGGCATCAGGTTTCATTTATTCAACGAAAATTGCTTATAAGTTCCGCTAGGCCGTGTCAGGTCTAAAAATTAATCTTCTTAGTTTTTGATTTTTTAAAAATAACAATTAAAGGCTAAAAATTCCTTTGCTTGTAGAAAGTATGGCTTATTTATCAGGAAATAAGCCCTACATTTTATGGCAAAAAAATTGTCATTGCAATTAGTGGTATGAAATGGCCCCTAAACATTTTTATTCCTCAAATAATAATTACTACCAAGTAGTAAGTTCGGTAATATATAGAAAAATACACATGTTTATGGCTTAAAGATTCCTATAGTACTTTAAAATGTATTTTGTTACTAAAATTGAATTCAAATTACAAAAGAATTATATGTAATTTATATGAATTCCAGGCGTAGTTAAACGAATTCAGGATGAATTCATAAGAATTCACGGTGAATTTAAGACAGTTTAAAGATTTTCTGGGTGTACAGCAAATTCAATTTCACATTATCTGTAACTTGATTTATAAAATTGACTAAAGAAGGTTTATAGATTTTTGCAACAAATTTTGGAAGAAAAACCCCAAGCGTAAATAATAAAAAAATAGTTGGTCATAATAGTTTATTTAAATTTAGTTACTTGTATATTAATGTTTTTTCTTCCGCCTTAGGCGAAAGTCGTAATTTTCATTCAATTTCAATTTACAAAACCTTATTCTGTTCCTTGGAAGGTTAGTTATAATTATGTTCATCACGTTTTTATAGAAATTACTTCATTCAGAAACTATACGTAAAATTATTTTTAGTTTGTCATTTTTTGAATTAAAAATTTTCAGAAATATTATTTAACAAAAACATGCCGTTAAGTAAACAAGCTTTTGTAAATTAAAATCAAACGAAAACTCCGAATTTTGCCTAAAGCAGAAAAAAACACAAATATGCAAACAACTACAGTTAAATAAACAATTAGGACCTCAACAATTTTATCATTATTTGCGCTTAGGTTTCTCATCTAAATTTTTTTGCAGTAATCAATGTACCTTTTTGTCAATTTTATAAATCAAATTAAAGATCAAGTCACTTAAATCTACACGTACAACTTTCTTAAGCAAAATTCGAAAGAATTCAAATGAATTGGAAAAATACAAAAAATTCCATTGATTTCAGTAAAATGGTAGTAAATTTGGAAGGAGGTAAGGGAATTCAGGAGACTTTGATGAAATTTATAAGAATTTAAGTGAATTGAACGTAATTTGAAAAAGCGAAAAATTCAAGTGAATTGAAAACAATTCAAAAATTTCATTAATTGAATTCAAAATTTAATAGTATTCAAGGAAATTCATGAGAATTTGATTAAATTGATACGAATACAAGATGCAACGTTTTTAAAATCCAAAAAAATCCCATTGAATTCAAATAAATGGGAGTGAATAGAAATCTGATCAAATTCACAAGAATTCAAGGTGAACTTTAAAGTCATCAGGGAAATTTAAAACAAAATTTAATCCCAAAAAGAGATATAAATTCAGGGTAGATGTAAAAGAATTCAGAGAAATTCAGCAGTGATATTTTCATTTTAAAAAGTGACTACAGTGACTTCATTTTTAAAAAGTGACAAAAGCTTACATCTTTTTTAAGTAAATTATAGCTTAAAACAATTAAAAATACTATAGGAGTCTTCGAACTATAAAAAATGTGCATTTTTTGGGGTATTTTTGAAATTCAGAATTTATTCATAAAATTTAAGGCTTATTTTTCCGTAAATAACAAATACTTCTTAGCGGTAAAAGCATTTTTTAGCCTCTATTCTTTATTTATTTTTTAATCGAAATATTTTTTAATAAAAGAAAATTTACGGCAGAACTTTTCTCATCTAACGCAAGAAATTGAGGGGGTAGCGCTTGGAATATTCAGAAATGCAAATTTTTATAGGGCACTCTAAAGGTCATCTAATAAAGTGACTCTATTAAGTTGTAAGCGTTATGAATGTACAGAAAGTGAATGATGTTAATTTTCATGCAGTCACAATTATGAGCCAAACTCTACCTGTTTTTCAAACTAAGTTATACTCAAATTTTCTTTCAAATCGGATATTTCCCATGTCGAAGGTAGAAGCTGTTGCTAGAAAAGTTTAAACTTGCAGGTAGGGAAGTGATCATAAAAGTGTCTGCAGTAATAATTAATGAAATCTACAAAAACAACTCCAAAGATATCTTATCGCAGTTTGCAGCTAGAGCCACATATATATTATTTCACCTGTGTCGTGTTTTGCTTCAAATTGAATAACCACGGATAGTGTGTGCATCATCAATACGACTTAGTCATGCCATTAATCGTACTTTCAGAAGGCCCCTTACAATTTAAAAAAGAAAGTAATAATTGAAATTCTTCCATACAAACTTTCTTATAATCATTGTAATAACCATATGTGCTTGAAGCATTGTCCAAATCATTGTATGTACAGCTATGCAGCAGAAAAGAGTCAGAAAAATTGATTCTTTGCGATTAGATGAATTTTTATTGACCGACCAATATTTTAAAAGAACTTTTGTTTACTGAAACGATGAATTTTATCCTTCTCTTGACAGAATGATAAAATATTAATCAGACTTTCGGGTGCAATTACGTATATTCATTAAGAGCATGTGATGTTAGAAAGTACACTTTAATCATTATCGATTTGTACAGTGTATATGAATAGCGTAGATCTGGAATGGGTATACTGTGCATCATACACGGCATTGCGCGATTTTTCGCCAGTTTTCCCTCATTAATTTTCTTGTTGAGTTGCGACATTCCATGTTTTCGAACTGAAATAAACAAGAGAAAAAGAGATTAAGCGATGTCCGTTTAAGACTTGATTATCAATATAAAGAAATGCAAGTGATAATGCAAAAATACGTTTTGTTCAAAGTAATATTTAGACTTACTGGTTTTCACTTTATGACAAGTTTCAAGTTGGCAGAAAACCAGCAATTTCCACTCTTAAATCAGTACTGGTACTGGCTTTGGCCATTTTCGAAATCATTTGCAGGCCTGTTTTGAAAATACCGTTTCATTTTAATTATCTCTTAAATTTTGTTGTGCATTTAACTCTAAAAAAACGCAAGTCTTTTGTTTGCAAAACGTTGGAGGATTAGAGGAACATAATATGTCAATGCCGAATGAAGCATATAGAGTCACACAAAGGAAATCCATTATGTTTTAATATTTAAATTTTAATGAATGATCAAAAGGTGTTAGTAAAACGTAAAAAAGTCTTGTCGCTTGCCATCGCATGTAGCTTCATTGCACACCTTAGATCATTACCCGTTGCCATGACAATAAAGGTTTTATTGTTCTGTAAAATTGTAATATATATATAATACATGTAAGCATACATATTACATAGTAATATTTATAGGTATGTATATTAAGCGAAAATTGTATTAGGATGCGCTAGGCCTATCACTAATAATTTGTTTCTAGCTTTAAGATTAAGTGCTTGACGATTATTAGAAAAATGATTGCTAGATGCAGTCATTGTTTGAAGGCAAATAAATCCCTGTCAGTGAAACTGTTTAACGTTTTGAGTGGGTGATATGGTCATGCCTGCCTGTATATTGATGGATTGATTTCAATTGCGACGAATTGTTAATCATAATAGTTATTTTGTTAGGCTGTGCGAATCTGGTAGTCTGCCGTCGGTGGTGCATGTCAAGAAAAATCGAATGTAACATTTCGATATAACGCTTTGTGAATATTTACGTAATATTATTGAAGAAAAAAAGAGGTAAAAATAGAAAAATATTGTGTATGAGTATGTTTCAACGACGAAAAGTTGATTTTGTTGAGTATGTATAATTGAATTTAACTTGTACTTGTAATAATCTAGTATTTACCGCTAGAGAGAGTGTTATTTATTTTTATTTGTTGCAAATTTATCGATTGCCTTCCATTTGAGTAAATAATAAATAAATGAATACAAATATTTTTATGCTCATTTATTCCTCTCTATTTATAATCTTTCTCTAATAAATAGTGGGTGCATCCCGAAAATCTCGGAAGAATTTTGTCGCTTTTCCACAATGCCGATTGAAGGGCAGTGACAATGAATGTCACATTTGTGTGCATAATGGAACTAACAAAAATTGAAGATTTATTAATACATTTTTAGTAAAAATAATTAATTTTCAGAAAGAAAAGGGGAATTTTCAACAGAATAGTTCAATGTTTAACAAAAAAAAAAAAATAATTTTAACTAAATTCATGCATCTTCAATCAGAAAAATAAATTTTTAACCAAATAATTGACATTTTAATCCAGAAGGTGGATTTTCTACGAAAAAAGGAAAATTTTCAAACGAACAAATGAATTTTCAAACAAAGAATAATTATACAAAAATTGCAACAAAAAGTGAAATAGTTGAATTTTTGTACTTCAAAAAATTAATTTTCAATAAAAAAACTAATTTTCAACCAAAGAAGTAAATTTCAGGCAAAAAGATTAATTTTCGACCCAAACAGGATAATTCTTAACAAAATACAAAAATTTTTAATCTAATGGAATTTTTAACCAAAAAGGTTGATTTTCTATTAAAAAAATAATGTTCAACAAAACATCGAGTCTTCAACTAAAAAGGATAAATTTTCAACAAAAAATAGAATAGTTTTTATTTTTAATTAGAGACATAAGTTTTTAATTGATGTTCAACCAAACATGGTATACCTTTTCAGCTAAGAAAATAATTTTTAAAAATGTCAACAAAATATTTAAATTTTGATAAAAAAATATATTTTAAGTAAAAATCATTAAAAAAAAAAGAATCTTCAGCAAAGTAATTCAACTTTTAACTAAGTAGTTAAATTTCGAAACAGAAAAGGTTTTTCAGAAAATCAGAAAATCTTGAAAATTTAATGAAAGAATCATAGAAGAAAAATCCTGGGACCAAAGTCAAATTTACAGGATGATTCAAGCAAGAACTGATTTGAATTCCGCGTAAATTCAAGATTTTTCCGTTTTTCTTTCTATGAGTCTTCAAAAGTGTGGAAAGCCTCTAAAGTGTAAAGTTGTAAAGTGAAATTTGTAATATTACAGAATAATAACCGTTTGTGCTAAGTTTTGGTTTCCAAAATTATCATTTAAATGTAAATAATGCAATGAAAATATAGAAAAATCACGTCGTTTGTTAAAAGTTGAATTACTTGGTTGAAAATTCTTTTTCTTTTAGGTAAAAATTAATTTCTCAACTGAAAATTTGTCGTTTTTAGTTGAAAATTCAAATATTTTGTAAAAAATTTTTTTTTTTTGCTGAAAAATTCATCTGTTCTGTTGAACATTTTTCTTTTTGGAATACAAATTTTATTATTTTTGTATTAAATCCACTGTTTGGTTAAAAATTAACGTCTATTTGTTTTGGAAATTCATCTCTTTTGGTAGAAATTCGATATTTTTTTATTCAAAATGCAACCATTATATTTTTGAATAAATATTTTTTTTTAAATTGGAAGTTCAACTACTGGGGTAAAATTTGAACCACTTTGATAAACATTTATTTTTCAGTTTGAAGATTCATCTTTATGGTTGAAAATTTAACTGTTTTGTTGAAAATAGCCTTGTTTCATTAAAACTTCGTCGTTATTGGTAGAAAAGTAATCTTTTTTTTTAAACTTCCTCTTTTTTGGCTAAAAATGGTTGAAAATGAACTATTTTGTAGAAAATTTATATTTTTGGGTTAAAAATGCTTCAAAATGTTTTACAAAAAATTAGTCCTTCGGCCTAAAAGTTCAACAATTTGGATGAAATTTTTTTCTTTCTTGACTGAAGAATCTTTATTTGTTGAAAATTCGTCTACTTGGCTAGAAGATTTAACTTTTAGGGTAAAATTTGAACTCTGTTAAAAGTTCTTTTATGGCACATGCATGATTTCAGGCCTTTTCGACGTCGCATTTTACGATTATCAGCCCACTCACCGTCATAACTGTGAGGAAATTTTGGTTGCAGATTATAGAATTTTGCGATTATTTATGAAAAGCTACTATATGTAACTGACCAAATTACCGTAAATTACCGAAAAATTTTAGCATGGTAAAAAGTTTAATGTTGTGATGAGAACATTTAAATGAAAAACTTCTAACTTTATTCCCTTACATCTCCCCGTCTATTCTTTGTTTCTTCTCCCTCCTTTTCTAAGCCTCATTATCTTTATATTTTCTACATTTAAATTTAATTTCTTCCCATCTTAGAATTTCTCTAATCCTGTCATTAAGTCCGTCATCTCTTCTTCATCCTCTGCCATCAACACGATGTCGTCCGCGTATGCCAATGTATATATCTTTTCGTACCCTATCTCATCTCCTCCCCATCCTTTTCTCTTAATTTCTTCTTCCAAGTCTGATAATATAATATATTAAATGAAAGTGGGCTCAGAGAACTTCCTTGTCTTACTCCCCTCACCAACCAGAAACTATATCCTAACTATATACCCTGCTTTTTGTCTCTCTAAAATTTTCCGATACTCTCTTTATTAACACCTTTCGTATCGCCTTTTTCAACATAAATTTTTCAATCTCGCCTCGGTCTAATGAGTCAACATTGCTATCATTGCCCCTTTCTCTCTTTTAATCCTCTTATTTACTAGGTATTTCAGAACATATATATTGCCCATCACCCTCATCCCTTTTCTTAACCCTGTCTGATTCGGTGGCTCTATCTTTTTTCCAGAAATTCTTTTTTTAAGCTCTCCGATAAAACAGTCACATATACTTTATACATTGTTGGCATTAGTTGGGCTTATAATCTTTAACCTTCTCCCCTTTGCCTTTCTTCACTATTTGTACCACCACTCGAGGGGTGGAAGGCCATCCCTCTCCTCTCCATACTCTATTGCACATTATCCACACCCATTCCTTCAATTCTGTCCACCCATATTTCCAGACTTCATTTGGAATCTCACCTATACCAGGTGCCGTTCCATCTTTCATTATCCCTAATACCTTGACTATAGTTCCTCCCTTGTAATGTCCTCCTCCTCATCTGTTTTCCTGACATATTTTCAATTGCTCCTTTCCTAACTTTCCTGTCTATCCTTCCTAGCAATTCCATAAAATATTTTTTTCCATTCTACCATCTCAATATCCTGATTTACTCTTTTCCTTCTTCTTCTCTCTCTTTTTACTATCTTCCAAACCTCTTCTTCTGCTTTGTTTGAGCAATCCAAAATTTAAATGATTTTTACATTCTCATCATTCATGATTGATGAGAATTGAATGAATGTCCTAGTTTGAATGAAATTCCTCGTTGAAATTTTTTTCCGCCGTTTGGTTCGAAATTTGAATTTTCGAATTTCTGCATGGTACTTTCGATAGATGGAACAAAAATGACAAGTTCTATCCAAAAATAGTTAAGAGAAATTTGTTAGCACTTTTTAAAAGCTATAATTGCTCTTCGAGACTCTTTCTTATTAAAACCTATAAAAAAAAAAAAAAAATTTTCGACAGTTTTTGTAGAACTTTCAAAAAGCTATAATTACTTCCCGAGAGTTTTTCCCACATTTTGCGTCGTCTGGCTCAAAATGTGAATTTCCAATTTTTTTCATAATATTTTCAAAAAATAATACCATATTGTTAAGACTTACCAAAGAATAGTTGAGGAAAATGGTTAAAACGAAAATGGTAGATATTTTGAAGAGCTTCAATTCTTCTTTGAACCTTTTTTCGAGAGTTATCGTGTTTACGGACGGTCAGACAGACAGAGGACATCGCCAAAACTTGATTTTCGGCTTCAGAGGCCTCAAAACGTGAAGATCCACTGAAAAACTGTGGTGTCAAATTTCGGACAATTCTAATACTTTCTTAATCACAAATTATGAGAATGTAAAAATCATTTAAATTTTGAATTGCTTAAACAATTTTTATTCGAACCATTCAATTCTATGGGAAATATTACATAGAGTCCATATGTTATATAATTTTGTTCTCAACCCTATTTGTTATTTAGTATATTTAAATGCGTAAAGAAGTGTCGTACAATGCAGTTGGTTATTTATTTGTACAACACAAGAAATAGGGCTGAAAAAAATTCTCCAACACATGGTCTCTAATTTTTTACCGTAGAATGGTGCTTTTACTTTTGTCGTTAACTTTTCGACTACGTCAATTTGTCTGTCCATGAAACTTAGTAGGTTATGAAATTGTTTGTTACTTCATAAGTAGTTATTTATTTAGTATTCATAAGTAGTAGACTTTAGGACGAAATATTTTTTTCTATAATAAACTAATATACTGTTGAACTTGTTGAAATAAATTGTTTACAATAAATAAATACAATTTTTAATAAAATATTTATGATTTCGAAGCCTGTCTTCATTTGTTCTTACTAATAATGACTTAATTTAAGAGATTTATTCAGAGATAAAAAATGTATATCGTTCAAATTAACAATTTTGACGCTGTATTTTGTCAAGTATTAATATGCGAAATATTTTTAAAAAATCTTAAAGCTAGTGAAAAATGTATCTTGTGAACGAATTTTTCCGCAAAAATTCATTTCTGGACCACTTTAGACCTTTGCGCGAAAGATTGAACGTGCACGCTTCAGCTTCAAAGATTTTTTTTCAAAAAACTCGGAAATGGCTAGAGGCTACAAAGATTTTTTTTAAATGAAAGATAAAATTATGAGAAATAATTTGCAAAAAAAAAAATTAATAAAAAAAGTACGAGCTCAAAACGAAAATTGAAAATCAACAATTTCTTATCATTATTTTACTCGAAATTTTGAATTTTTTCGGCTTTATTTTTATAGAAAAATATATTGCTGGATTCTACATAACGCCTATACATTTTATTAAATTCGGTTGCAAACTTTCCAAGTATTGCATTTAAAAAAAAGCATTAACAAAATTTAAAGTGCCGTAGCTCTCACAATTTTGAAATTATGTTTGAAAATCGCTCATATCGATAACAACTAATATTCCTGGCCTGAAACTTCCCCATTGAGAATTTTAGCCTGGCAAGAAAATGATAATATAATTTACTTTCATTCCAAAAAATGCGATTAAAAATTTGCTTCTAGGAAAAAAAGAAGTTTTTGAAATCCCTTAAAAACATTAAAATCGTTGGAAATATTATAAAATCTTTTGGAATCTTTTAAAATATTTTATATCCAGAGTAATTACGTATATAAAATTAATCAAAGCTAATCAGAAATAATCCGGGATAATCCATCTCCGCTGGACCGCATTTTAGTAGTTGTTGTTTTTCTCTGGAAAATTATTCATATCGAAAAAAAAAGTGCCAAAGCTTCAAAAGGGCACACCATCTCTCTCTGTCGGGAAAAGTATACATTAAAGGACATATTTCTCAATGGATAAGCTCTCTCAAGTTTCTGGTTTCACACCCTTTATTGAGTCAGCCTGTCTTACCATGACGTATCTTTACTACTTACAGACAGCGCACCGCTCTTATAACTGTACCACCGAGTCTGCCGCGTGAATCCAAGTAGTAAAAGTGCGTCAAGGTAAGACGCGGCATAATTTTTCAAAAATTGGATCCCATTAAAATGTTAAAACAGATATTTGAGAAAAACTGCCGAAATAAAAAAAAATCTTGTCTAACATGTACATAATTTTTATACACAAATTAGCATCTAAATGTTTATTTAGCTCAAGATATTCATCATGACTAGAGAAACGTTTATGGGATTATGTTCTTGATAAAACTGTAACACACTCAGAAATCGATTCAAACTTGAGAAGAGTTTTTTATCCAATCTTGAAAGATGGAGCCACCATAACATTATCTTGATGATCGTTAGATCAAATATTGCGAAGTCAACGTACGTAAGCACCTTCGGTCTAAATTTCCGAGTGCAGTGACGTGATTTCTCGAAATTCGTGCCTGAGTGAATCCTCCAACTGAATCAAATCCTTCACGAAGAATGTTGTGAAGGATGACAGATTCTTTCTTGACACTCGTAAGTAGTGACATTCCGAAATTCTTTCATATTGATACTAATTCATGGAAGCCGGACCTTCTTTTTGTGCCCGTGCTTCTCATGTTAGGTTAAGAGTGCATTCATAAAATTACCCCTTTTTCAGTACTTTATCCTGCGAGGTGGCATTGAAACTGAAAGAGTGCATTTTACAATAAATGTCAATAGTTGGCAGGAAGCAGAATTGTTCTTACTTTACGAGAAATAGTGATAGTTTGCTCTAAAGAGTCCTTTTTATCTTATCACCTCTGAGTATATGAGGAAAAGATGTGAATTTGAGAGAAAAAATAAATTTATAGACATATGAAAATCTTATTGCATTTTTTACTTTATGTCATACTTTTTATAACAAAAGTGCATAACGCGCAGTCTCTTGCGGTCTGCAGTTCGCTGGCCGGTTGACGTCATTCCAGACTGCGCCTGTCACATGCTCTGTTTGTAATAGCCCGGAATGACGTCACAAATCGATGACGTCGCCTCATATCTTCCGGCATATTGTTTATTAAAGAACTGTTTACTCGTATTGATAAATAGATTAGCATGTGCATGCATATCCTTTTACTTTTCATTTGTGCACATTTTAAATAAATTTTCAAAGGAAATGTTTCTTTGAAAACTTTATTACATAATATATTTATAATATGTGCTGAGAAAAGTCGGAGACTTTAATTTGGAAAAGGTTTTGGTTTTTGGTACCTATTTAGCTACATTACTCTCACAGCAATATGATATACGCGGATATCCCAATTGATACCATTTATCTCCCAGTTTGTTCCATTTGTCGGATACCCTGCAAGGCGGAAATTGGGGGATATCCGCAAGATATCCGGGACGTCTATGGGATGTGTCTGGGAAATTCAAGTGTTCTAAATAGGTTATACACATATTTAAATATCATACTTGGGAGATTTGAATATCCCAAAAACATCCCATTGACATTGGATGTCCTGGGGATATAACTGGGATCGTATTTTGATATCCCGGTATATCCTATTGCTGTGGGGGTACATATTGATTCCCTTAGTTGAGTTACATGCAACATTAGTTACACCCTAGTCTAGTGTAAATATAATTACAAAGTAATAACTAAAAAGAACACTGACCGATAGTATTTCTGTTGATATTATATTTGGACAACAGTTTCTGTATTATAAAAAGTAGAACCTCTAGGGTTGCTTGGATTTAGACTTATATACGGAAAAAAACAATATGATTGGTCCGTGGAATTTAACGCACTCATTTTCCTTCTTTATGCATACTCATACTTATACTCATCGAATTTTTCTGTTACAGTTTTACATGTGAAGTCTTTAAGTGTGAATTGAGTGGAATCATCTGTATATTATCGTTAATAAAAATCTTCGATTAATCTCAGCAGATATTGTAAATTCATGCAAAGTGGCGTGCAAAAATTATTATTGTACGATGTAGGCAATTTCATAAATTATTGAAACTCTTACAGATATAGTAGAATTTTCCAAAGGAACATTTAAAAAAAAATATAAATGCCCTGAAAAATTGTAGGTACTGATACAATTGATTGATTTATTCTGAGTTATAATTATGATCTCATGAGGCATTAAATTAATCTCACTTCAGCCAAAACAAAAATATATTTCTTCAGAAAACTCACAATTTGAAAAAGTCGATACACGAACGTACGAGAGTAGAAGATACCTTCCTTCTTTCACAGATGGCGCGTCAAGTCCATCAAACGCAATATCTGTAATCATGGTTCAAAATATCCGTTAAAATTTTACGCTATGGATACTCAAACGATTTTTAACAATTTAAAAAAAATTTCACGACTGTTAATTTGGAAAACTTAAGCATTTTTATTCTGTTGATATTCATAGTGAAATCCGAAAAAATTTTCGAGGAAATGCTATCATTTGGACTATTTAAGTCAAAACAAAATCAGGGTGTCTACCAGACCGGGAAGTCGGGAAAACCGGGAAATGGCTGAGAATCTCGCCAGGAATGTGATTCAGTGACCAGAATTTTTCTCTTGAATATACTAAACGTGAATAATAAAAGTTGTTTAATATATTTTACTACTCTAATTCTGAGTTGGAACAAGGAATTTTAGTAAAGAATTATAATTTTTATAATTGGAAAAGGGAATTTTCTAAAAGATTCATCATTCTGAGTTGATACATGGAATTAATAAAATATATAAAAAAAAAACATAAGTAAAGAATTACAATTAACCTGACTTGGAACAGGGAACTTTTGATATGTAACGGGAATTTTGGAAAATAATTTTATTTCCAATTTAGAAGAAGGGGATTCAAAAAAATTTCCTGTTCCAAGTCAGAATTTGTGAGAATTCGAAAGTTCCCTCTTCCACATTTTGGAAAAAAGGAGTTACTATATTTATGAATTATAATAGCAAATTTTTTAAATAAATATATGCTCTGATTTCGAACAGGAATTTTGGAAGAGAATTTGATTGTGATTTGATATATGAAATTTTCTAAAAGAATTATAATTTTGAGTTTGAAAGGTGAATAAAGAAATTTAATATAAACGAATATCCCATGACAAATTATAATTTTGACTTTGAGACCAAGAATTCCCGTAAAGATTTATAATTTGGACTTTAGGCTAGGGAATCAGGTTGTCTAACGGACCGGAAAATTGGGAAAAGTCCGGAAATTTTATTTAACTGGGAAAAACTGGGAATTTGATTTAGAATCGAGAATTTGGTTCTTTTGTCAAAAAATCTACTATTTTTTTTAAATCTATTTTTTAGTATTTTTAAAATCTAAATAAAATCTATTATAAACGTTATATCTATATTATATATTCAAATGAATATATATATATATATATATATATATATATATATTCTAAATGAATTGTATACAGAAACCTTATGTACAAGCAAAAGTTTTTACAATAATGGTGAAAGCGGGTGCGATTCTAAAATAGGTAAATTTTTAGTTGAAAAGTCAACTATTTGTTTGATAATTAATGTATTTTGTTGAAAATTCTTTATTTTTAGTACAAAATCAATTCTCTTGGTTGAAATTTCTTCTTTTTGGTTTTAAAATTCACTTTTCGGGTTGAAAATGCAACAGAACTGTATTTGGTTGAAAATTTAATTATTTTGTTGATTAGTTGAAAATTAGACTATTTATTTGAAAATCTATCTACGTAGGTGTAAAATTCAAGTACTTGGTTACAAATTCGACTATTTTGTTGCAGATTTAATTATTTTGTGGAAAATTCAACTATTTGTTTCAAAATTCGACTATTTGGTTGGAAATCCATTCTTGTAGAAAATTTAAGTATTTCGTTAAAAATTCACCTCTTTTCTTGAAAAATCAATTACTCAATTAAAAATTCAACTTTATTTAAAGTCATTTTATTGACTATTTTACTATTTTATTGAAAATTTTATTATTTTGTTGAAAATTCAACTATTTTATTGAAGATTTAATTATTTTTCGAAAATTCTAATATTTTGTTGAAGATTTAATTATTTTGTTGAAAATTCAACTATATTTGGTTGAAAATTCAAGTATTTCGTTCAAAATCAAACTGTTTTGATGAAAATTCCATTATTTTGCTGCAAATTTTACTTTTTTTTTTAAATGCTGCTTTTTTTGGTCGAAAATGCAGATGTTTTGGTAATTATTGGTTTTTTTGGATAGAAAATTCGACTAACTGGTTGAAATTCCATCTTTGTAGAAAATTCAAGTATTTGCTTAAAAATTCAACTCTTTGTGAAAAATTTACGTATTTTCTTAAAAGGTCGAAAATTCAACTGTTTTTGTTTCAAGTTTGATCTTTTTTGTTAACAAAATCAGCTATCTGGTTGAATATCCGTCTTTGTAGGTAGAAAATTGAAGTATTTTATTAAAAATTCAACTATTTTCTGAAAAGTTATCTTTTGAAAAACTCTTTCGTTGAAAATTCATCTTATTGGTCGAAATAAATAAACTAAAATTTTGAAAAATTTTAATCTGGAATTGTTTCATTCCTTTTGTAAAAGATTATATTTTTAAAATTCAAATAGACTCGAAGTTCATTTTACCATGACAAATTTTCACAAAAATGTAGAAAAAGATTCATAATCAAAAATAAAATTCAATTTGAATTTAAAAAATTTTTAAATAGAGACACTAAACTCATGATTCTTTCCAATCCGTAGATGTACTTAACAATAATTCAAGATTTCTTTAAAATGAGTTTGCAGATTTTCACCTCATTTTTAATGTAAGAAATCTTTTTTCTCCATCGTTTTTATCATAAGAAAAATTTTGTAATAATGAATATATTGAATTTCGTTAATTCATAGACTTTTTTTAAAATATTTTTTAATTTTCCTAATTAGGAAAATTTAATAGTCTAAATCAGATTAGTATCAGAATCACCTACCAAGATTATGTGTTAAAAATCTTACAAGATTAAAATGCTGGTCAGGGAATTTTGAGAATCAAGTTTTTTCGACCACTCTGTTTTGTTTATTTTTATTTGTCTATTCCAATGTATTTTACAATGAAAATTTCTGTGTGGAATAATACAATGTGTCGATAGGGGTTTTAAGACTATTCTTTCCACGTAAAGTTTCTCAGTTGTTGCAAAACAATGTGTGTTTTCGCTCGTGCTTCCTGCATGTACATGGCAAACAGTATTGTTGATGAAAAACAAAATAAGAAACACGGCAAAGCTTTATCTCCGAGACACGTCATTGGGAATATTTGAATCAGGGCGTTGCACGTCTCGATCAGATTATCTTCGCAATGTATGGCGCCGCAGCGGTGCACAGTGCACACACATTCATCTACACATATATAATTCATACTCGTACGCACGTTGTGTTGAATGAAAGAGGGGAAAGTACGAACGCGGTTTCATTTTATTCATGGACGTATATTTTTAATTATCTGAATACAACAGTGTCGTAGTAAAAAAGTTACTACTTCTGGCCAGATGCATCCTTTGGCTTGGTTTTTATCAGAATCACTAGGGTGACTCTGACTCACGAGTATAATTCATTAAGGTATAATAACAGTTTTAGTGTATAATTTGGGAACTCGTCAACCAATACAATTCATAATTACATTTTAATTGCAATCATTAAAAGACCCTTTTTGTACACCAAAAACCACTCCACAAACTGATAATTTCATGGACACCCTGGTGAAAATATATTTACAGAAAAAAATACAAAATAAATTACAATGCAAGTACAAACACTAAGTAAAAACAGTGAATGTCTGTGAAATATTGTTATTACATGTAAAATTTGGTTAAAGTGTGGGAATTCCAGCACAAAATTCTACATTTTTTCTTATTGTAAATTTTGTGATAGAATCTTACTGAGATTTTATAAACTTAAGGAATGGACATACATATCAATTGTGTTATTCAATTAAATTTGGAACCTTAATGAAATTAGATTTAGAAAAAAAATGTATTAATAGCAAGTATGTTTCACAAACGTGTAACTTTTTTATTTCATCATTTTTTTGGTTGAGAATTCATCTTGTGGTCATTCTTTTTGGGCGTTTACTCTGTTTTGTTGTAAATTCATATTTTTGGTCGAAAATTCAACTATTTGGGTCAAAATTCATTTTTTCTGTTGAAAGTTCATTTCTTTGGATTCAGATTCAACTCTTTTGTTGAAAACTCATATATATTTTCGAAAATTCATCTGTTTTATTGTAAAGTAACCTCGCTAGTTGGAAGTATATCTTTTTAATTGAAAATTGATTTTTTAACTCAAAATTTATCTTTATTAGTTGGAAATTCAAATATTTTGATGTAAATTCATCTTTGTGGATAGAAAATTCTTCTTTTTAGTTGAAAGTTTATTTCTTTGGTTGAAAACTCTTCTTTTTAGTTAGAAAATTTATCTGTTATCGTAGAAGTTCCTTAACTTTTCGCGAAAAATGCAAATGTTTGATGGAAAATAAATATATTTTGGTTGAAGATTTAACTAATTTGGTTAAACATTTATTTTTTGGTTGATGATTCATAATTTTAGATCAAAACCTTTTTTTGGAATCTTTCTTTGAAAAATTTTTTGTTTGTTTGTTAAAAATTATTTGTTTTACTGAAAATATAACTATTCCATTTTTGTTCGAAAATTTATCTTTTTCAGTTGAAAGTTCATGAATTTTGTCTAGTATTCGTCTTTTTTGTAGGAAATTAATCTGCTTGATTGACAATTCATCTTTTGGTCGAAAATTCAACTATATGGTTCAAACTTTATTTTTTGTCGTTGAAAATTCATTTCTTTGGTTTAAAATTGAACTATTTTGTTGGAAATTTATTCATTCTGTTGCAAATTCACATTTTTTTTTGTCAAAAAATAACAATTACTTGAAACTACATCTTTTTGATGGAAAATTAATTTTTTGAACTGCAAATTTATTTTTTTGACTTGAAAATTCAAGTACTTTGTGGATAGAAAATTCTTCTTTTTGGTTGAAAATTAATTTTTAAAACTGAAAACTCCATTTTGGTTTAAAAATTTATCTTTTTTAGTTGAAAATTTATTTCTTTATTTAAAAACTCGTCTTTTTTCGATAGAAAATTCGATTATTTTGTTAGAAAATTAATATTTTTGGGGTTGAGAATTCTTTTGGTTGAGAATTCTCTCTAATTGAAAATTTAACTGTTTTCTTGGAAATTACTTTTTTTTTTTAAATTAATTTTTTTAACTGAATATTTTATTCTTCCAGTTTTGGTTTGAATTGTGTCTTTTTAGTTTAAATACTTACCTATTTAAAAACAAAATTTTTTTTGCATTAATATCATTGATCTCCTAGTTTGTAAAGTTTTTTCATACCTGAAAGAAAAATTTATATCGGTCAGGGGAAAATGAAAAATCAGGGAAAATCATGGAATTTCCAAATTCGGATTTTGTAGCAACTCTGAAACAGTAGAATATTATCAAAAAATCTACTACAAACTACAGTTTTTTGGACATTTACAAGTAATTATGCAAATTTGTACAGAAAATGGCAATCAGCATATTATTATACTTTATTGTAATATGAAATTCAAGAATTTTAAATCAGACTAAAATCAAATTCAAAGTACCTTTTTGCGTCCAATAATCAAGTCAATATATAGAAATCCTGAAAATAAAACAAGAATTCAACGATAAAATTTGGACAACCACCACAAAATGCTCCTATTGCAATTCCTAAAAAAACAAATAAAAAAAATTTGTTTCTTTGGACAATATTAAGAAAGAGGAAAGAAAAATGAGAAGGCAACCAACCAAATCACCTTCCTTCTCTTTTTTATTTCTTTCATCTTTTTTATTTTTATTATTATCAAATCACAATAAAAAAGCATGCTATGTATTTAACAACGTTTCGGTGCTCACACAGCACCCTTATCAAGGCAAGAAAAATTATTAAATTTTTTTAATTAAAAAATTATTGTAATTTGTAGTAATTGATTGTTAAACTACATTTCCCCCAGGGCAATTCGATTTTAATGCATAATTGTAAAATTATAATACTTTCTAAGTCGTCCCTCCTAGAGGGAGCTTTATGTTTATGTAAATTTTCAAATTTACTTTTTCGAAATAACTGGACCCCAGGCACTCAAAAATACATCAAAAGACATATTGATGAAATTTTATAATCTATAAATTCCGATCTATAATTTTTAAAAAATGTGCTTGCTTTATATGAGAAAAACTTTTTCAATATTTGGAATACATGTAACAATATTGTAACTTGAAAAGTTTTTCGTTTTAACGTGACACATTGATTGACCTATTGTCTGTTTGAAAATGACAGCCTCTTTTTTAAACAAAATCTCCATCATGAAGCTAAATTTACCCATAGTACTTTGCAGTGGTGTTTTATTATACATAAATATTAATACAAATGTCAGATAATAATTTAAACCGATAAAAATTGCTCACTTTTTTAAAAATAATTTAATAATTTCAACATTTTACGCCAGGCCAACTTGCTTGCTCCAAATTCCTATATTTTGCACAATCGTCTAGGAATTGACCATTTCCAAATGGCATTTGAACAATATTTATGTCATACTCCGAGTTGACAAGAATTGCATTCATGGTTGGTATGTGCAATTTATTCGTTATTTCATCCTCCTGGAATCCTCCGGTTATAGGGTTTGGAGCACCACATCGAGTTTTTGCTAGAATGCAGGCTGTGGTGTTAACAAAAATTTGAGCCAACTGAATGTCTGTAATTGAGCATACATAACCAGCAAGTCTGTCATTAATCGCTTCTCTAAGGCACTCGTGTATCTGTAAATTGTAAATAATTAGTATTTCAATTTCGCGACTAATTTAGAGACTTCTAGTTCTCAAAATTAAATATTTAGATACATATTTATAGTTTATTCAGATATATACAATACATAAACTTTTCTTTGTGATACATTTTTTACATTTTCTACATTTCATGCATCATATGGATTTCAATTTACATTCATTTTTATGCTACGCTATTTACAGTATACTAATTTATTTATTTGTACTTAAGATAAAAAAAGTGAAAGTTTAACAGTTTGGTACATAGTGAAAGTAGTGCAAGAGGTGGAAGGTTTTGTGCGTTTTAAAAACTAAAAAGTAAATCAATTAATGGCCAAATAACCTAGAGAAACGCTATAGAGAATGACCAACATAAGCTTGAAAAAAAATGATTTGTGGAACGAAGTTGTACAAGAAGGTTGAACCCTTAGTTCTGCATTTCTGAATGCGTTATTTGCTTCTTCTAGGTAAAAAGTAAACAGGCTTGCAACGAACAGTTGTAAAACTTCAATGGTAAAACCATGGAGAAGCAATATCACGTTATAAATACAGAATTATGGATGTGCCGCTTTACCCCACGAATGTGCCACTTTTTTCCAGTTAAGAGTATTTAAAATTACTAATGAGACTATTTTAATATAAAATATTAGGGCAGCTATGGTGGGGTCCCCCACCCACCATAAAAATACAATTAGGTCATCAATTCGTTTCTAATCAAGGTGTATTTTCTATTCTTGCATCAAATTTGAATTATGCTAATGAAAAAATTTTTACTATAAAAAAAAAACATTTTTCAAATATTATAAATAACCATATTTTCCTTACTCTTTGATAACATGTATTCATCTTATAGGTCAATCAATTCATCTCGATTCAAGGAACATTTTCTGTTATTGCATCAACTTTAAATAATGTTATTGAAAAGAGGTTTACCGTAACAAACCAAATTTTCAAATATTAGAAATGATCATAACATCGTTACTCTTCTATAAAACGTATTAATATTAGAGGTCAATCGATTCGTCTCGAATCAAGGAATCTTTTCTATTTTCGCGTCTACTTTAAATTATGTTATTCAGAAAAGTGATACAATAAGAAACCAATTTTTTCAATATTAGAAATGACCATATACAATCCTTACTCTTCAATAAAATATATTAATATTATAGGTCAATCGATTCGTCGTGAATCGAGGAATCTTTTATATTATTGCATCAATTTTAAATCACGTTATTGAAAAGAGGTTTACTATAACAAATAAATTTTTCAAATATCAGAAATGATCATAACATCCTTACTCTTCAATAAAATGTATTAATATTATAGGTTATAGTTTTATTTTTTAGTTTTTTAGTTTTTATTTTTTATTATAGGTAAAGGTATAGATTCGTCTCGAATCATGGAATTTTTTTTATTCTTCCAGCAACTATGAATTATTGTCAGTGTCATGAATACGTAAAATTGCTTAAGACAACCTATTGAAGATTTTTTAATTAAGAAAAGTTGAATTTAAGGAATTTAAAAATGTCCGTAATTGTTATAATTACAAAGCTTCCTCCATGAAGAATGAAACGCACTTTTTAATGATTTTCAACAAAATATATTTAAGTATGATGGATTGAAAAGAAAAAAATGATACATAAGAAACATTTATAGTAAGAAATTTATTTTAGTTTGTGTTCATCAGCATTAATAAAAATTTAGATTATGCAAATAATTCCTTATTTTGCTCGTTAAATTAAAAGGTGATGCAATGTTTGTCTGAATTTTCATGCCGACTTGGAATTTACCAAATCTGAGTATTTTTAAATTTTATATAGGACCGATTTCGTATAAAATCGGATCACGGGATTGTTTCGGGGTTAAATGTATTATTTTTAAAGGTAAAACATGAGATGGCATTTTTTTACCAAAAAAATTGTTTCACGAATTTAGAGCTACTTCAATAGTTTGGTTAATTATGAAAAAAATAACGGAAGTTTTGTTTTAAATGTTGTATCTTGTAAACAGATTTACATAATTTAATTTTCTTGCGACAGTTTTTATTTCTATCTTTCAAATCCCTTAAAGAAGCTCGAAGGAAAAATTACGAAAATTACGTACATTTTTCGGACAAAAACTTAAAAGTGAATTTTCTCGAAAAGGACAACTTTATTTTTTCTTTAAATTCATATGAGAGACATTTTCCTGCAAATTTCTTCCAAACTAAACTATTTTTTAATATAGAAAAAGTTATTTCTTCATAAAACAAAATAAATTTTTCAAAATTTCATTAATTTTTTGAAACATTTATAGTTTTATGACTTAATGAAGCTGAAATCATATTATTTACAGAATATGTAGTTAGAAAATTTAGAGATATCAGGTATTTTAGATTTGAAATAATAAAATTGATGAAATTATAAATTTTTCTGTTCTGTTTTGAATAATTTTACTTCTTACTTTACTATGTTTGCCATTTCTTTCTTTTCTGCTCTTTTGCCTTCTTTTGAGCACCAGGAAATAGCTGGTATTGTTGTGGAATTCTTCAGATTTTTTTATGTTTGCAATAAATATCGTCTCGCTTTTCAAAAAAAATGTGTTTGAAATTCTGCTCAGTGTTATCAACCATCTCCCTTAAAATATCGAAGATAATTTTTTTAAATATTTTAAATTTTTTCGAGAAAAACTTATTTGAAATTTGAGAGTGTCCCCTATTTCCCTCTATTTCCCTTTTTTAAAGAATTCCTTTTTTTCCTGTTTTAAAAATTACCATTTTTCACGTTAATAGACATCAATAAGGAAATCCAACTACCTTTGATTGAAAGTTAATTTTTTTCAATTGAAAAGTCTATCATTATATTTTTGGTTCAGGTATAATCTCTTTTGGTTGAGGATTCAAATGTTTTGTTGAAAATTCCTTCTTTTGAATAGAAAATAGACCCTTGTAGATTGAAAATTCATCTTTTAGTAGAAAATTTGTATTTTTTGGTTCGAAGTGGATTCTTTTTCATTAAAAAGTCTACTGTTATTTTTTTGGTTCAGCATTAATCTCTTTTGCACTAAAGATTCTACTATTTGGTTGAAAATTCAAGCATTTTATGAAAAAGTCATCTTTTTTGGTCGAAAATTCAACTGTTTTGTTGAATATTCGTCTTTTGGTAAAAAATTTGTCCTTTCGGATTGAAAGTTCATGTTTGGGTAGAAAATTCATCTTTTTTATTGAAAATTCTATTATTTGGTGAAAAATTTCATGATTTTATTGAAAATTCAGCTATTTTCTTAAAAACTCATCATTTTTGTTCAAAAATTCAACTGATTCTTTCAACGTCTTTTTGGACAGAAAATCCGTATTTTAAGATTAAAAATTCATCTTTTGAAAGAAAAGTAATCTTTTTTGGTCAAAAATTGATCTTTTATAGTTGAAAGTTAATTCTTTTCAATTGAAAGATTACTATTGTATTTTTGGTTCATAATTCAACTATTCTGGTTAAAAATTTAATTATTTTCTTGAAAATTTAACTATTTGATTGAAAATGCAACTGTTTTCCTTAGAAGTTGAATTTTTCGTTTTAAAATTCGTTCATTTGTTCGAAGATTAATTTTCGTAGGTTGAAAATTCAACTTTTATGTTGAAAATTGATCTTTTTTGCTTGAAAGTTCAACTATTTGGTTATAAATGCAATTGTTTGGTTAAAAATTAGATTTTTTGCTTAAGAATTCAACTATTTGGTTGAAAATTCATATTTCTTGGTTGCAAATCAACTTTTTTGTTGAAAATTCATCCTTTCGGGTGTGAAGGCAATTTTTTCTAAAACATTCGACTTTTCAGCTATAAAAATCTTAACTCTCTTCTTGAAAATTCCACTATGTTGTTGAAAATACAATATATATTTCGACTTCAAATCTTAGGAATATGCTACCACCTTAATGTTAATTAAAATAATTTATTCACCTACTATTTTCATATTTTATGGAAAAATTTCCCTTTTTTCCCTGTTTGAAAACATTTTGGGCTGCGAAGTCTGAAATCAGTTTTAGAATAATTGACTTTATATGTTTCACCTTGGAGTTTTTAGATGTTTAATTATTTTCAAAACTTATATAATTAAGCACTTAGTATTAAATAATTATTATAATAAACGCTTATAAGTGAATCGGGAAAAATGTAATTTACGACATGGGAAATCGAAAAATTTGGATTTTTTTTTTTACGTATGAGTGGCCACCCTGTATTACTATGGATCGAATAGGGGAGACCACCCTACAGTAAATTATGATCCTACAGTAGATAATAATTAATTTTAAATACTTATGTATGTAGAATAATTAATTTAATGTAATTAATAGTTAAGAAACGATAAGTGTTAATATATTAAAATTGAAATTGATTATTTCACTTATATTTGTGCTTATAATTAATGATTATCTACTGTAGGATCATTATTTACTGTAAGATCTTTTCCTCTATACGCCATTCTAGTAAATTTCTACTGTTTCAAACATTTTTAAAGGGATATAAAAGAATGTGCATAGAACTACAAACTTCCGCAAAGAAAATCGAGTTATGTAAATTTGTTCCCAAAATACAACCCTGTAAAGAAAATTTTCGTTAATTTTCGCATAATTCACTTAAATATTCAAGCAGCCTTGAAAATCATGATATGTTTCTTTTCGTATGAAACAAAAAATGCGTGTCTGATATTTTGCCCTGGGAAACAATATATTTCATCCCTAAACAATTTTGTGACATCACCAGGATCAATCTGCCATAGAAGATTGGCCATAGAACAATTTTTCAAATTTCTCTTAATGGGAGTGTGGTGAATTGGATTTGACGTGTTTTATTTTTTTCTCTGATGATAATAGAATTTCGTATTAGAAATTGAGAGCACGTACTCTTGAATCCAGCTGTTCAATTATCATACCGAGAGGATCTCAAGGATCGATGGGTTCTGCTCCCGGCCTAATGGTCTGCGAATCTGGATCCTTCTTTTTTACGACACAAATGGATCGTGTAGGAGGGCGGGAGGCTATTCTCCAGAAAAAAGGAATATTCTTCTCTGATCTCCATGACAATGCAGGCGATTGTCCACTTTCTGTTTGCGATGGAAATTCTCTCAAAGCTTCCTACATTTTTTTTTCAGATTCGGAGAAATAGTTTTATTATACGAAAATAGAAACTGTGAGAAAGTATGCTCATCAGGTGCATTCATTTGGTCGGATATATTTCAAAAGTCAATTGTAGTTTGAAATTCTGGCAACTCGATTGAATCTTTCGTTCCAAATTTTTCAAAAGATGTTCCCACAAGCTTGCCGCAGTTGTTTTATATATATGTGCGTGGTATTTATATAAGAAATGCTAATTTATATAGGGGCTGTTCAAAAATTACGTTACACTGCCGGGGGGAGGGGTTAATGTGAAATGTGACATACATGGAAAATATAAATGTGAATAGCAATTTTTTGAAATGCTTGAAGAAATGAAGATTAGTGATTTCATTTGACGAGTAAAGCAACTAAATACTTTAAATACTTTACACTCTTTCCCCTATTTCCCCCTTTGTTACATTCTTCTTTTTTCCACTTTGTTTCAAGAAACTTATCCGTTCTCTCGTTTTTTTCGCTCAAATACGAACTGAATTAACAGAATCCATTAAGGAAGTCCAACTATTTTTCGTTGAATGTCAATTCTTTTAAATTTATAAGTCTACTATTATGCCTTTGGTTCTTTTGCTTTCAAATTCTACTTTTTGGTTAAAGATTGAACTATTCTGTTAAAAATTCGCTTTTCTAGTTAAAATTTAATTATTTCACCTGAACATTTAACTATTCCATGTTTGGCTGAAAAGTGATCGGTTTATTTGAAAACTCAGATACTTGGTTGAAAGTTTAACTATTTGTTAAAAATTCATTTTATTGGTTTTAGACGATGTGACTATTTTTGTGGAAATTTGTTTTTTTTTTTGTTAAAAGTTAATTTCTTGAAGTGAAAATTTAGCTATTCCATTTTTGGTTGAAAATTAATTATTTTTAGTTGATAATTCATCTTTTTTGGTTGACAATTCAATTGCTTGGTTGAAATTTGAACTAATGTCTTAAACATTCATTTTGTTGGCTAAACATTAAAATATTTTGTTTGAAAATTAATATTTTTATGTTTTAAATTTAATGTTTTCAGCGGAATATTCAACTATCCCATTTTTTGTTTGACAATTGATCGCTTTTACTTGATAATTCAAATATTTGGTTAAAAATTCATTTTTTTAAATTATTATTTGAACTGTAGATTTAACTATTCAATTTGTTGTTGAAAATTCATAGCTTTCAGATCAAGACTAAACTATTTGCTTGATTATTGACTTTTTTTTTTAAATGTATATTTTTGAGTAGAAATTTTATCTTTTTGGGTTAAAAGTGCAACTGTTTGATTGAAAATTAATCTTCTTTCGTTGAGTATTTAATTATATTTTGTTAAAATTCGTCTTGTTTGGTCAAATTAAACTGTTTTTATTTAAAAGAAGAATATATATTTTTTTAATGTCCACTATTACTTTTTTTGTTTAGAATTATTCTTTTTTGGTTAAATTCGACTGTTTCAATTGAAAATAAAAATATTTTTTGGTTGAAATATCACCTATTATACTTGTGATTGAGAATATTCAATTGAACATTTTTATTTAAAATTTAACTACTAGGTTAAACGTTAAACTTCTTTGTTAAAAATTAATTTTTTTGTTGAAGATTCATCATTCTAGTTGAAAAGTCAACTACTTTGTTTTTGCTCAAAAATTCAACTGTTTTGTTTAACATTTATCTTTTCGAATAAAAAATTCAACAATTTGCTTGTCATTTTTCCCCCTCGAATTAAAAATTCTTCTTGGCAGAAAATTGATCTATTTTGGTAGAAATTTAATTTTTTGTTGTTAAAAGTGCAACTGTTTGAAAAAAATTAATCTGTTTTGGTTAACCCTTCAAGTAAACACTGGGTCAATTTGACACACGACCAAATTTTGACCGTGAAAGAGTTTCCATATAAATCTTTAGCATAAAATATTAACAATTAAAAAAGTTACAATTTTTTTCGTAAAGTTCAATTGAAAAAAAAAATTCGTGAAATTTTGAGTATGTTGAAGACTTTAAAAACACTTATAATACTTATAAATTACTTTAACATACTTAGAAGTATACCTTTAAATTTTGGTAAGTAAAAAGGTTCAGTATTTGTGAAGTTATAGGCAATATAGTCGACCAAAAAGGGAACATGGTCAGATTGACCCAGAGACTAGATATTCGAAAAAATAGGTGTGGACTCAAAGGGTTAAAGATTAACATATTTTTTTTCAAAATTCATATTTTTTGGTTGAATTTACCTGTTCTTAATTTAAAAAAAAATTTGTTTTTGTGAAAATATTAACTATTACATTTTTCGTTGAGAATTCATTTTTTCGGCTAAAATTCGACTGTTTTGGATTTAAAATTAAAATCATTCTTTGGTTGAAATATCAACTTTTATATTTTTTGTTGAGAATTAATCTTTTTTGATTGAAAATACAAATACTTGGTTGAAAGTCGAACTTCTCCATTAAAAAATTTATTTTTTGTTGAGGATTCATCGTTTTAGTTTAATATTCAAATATTTGTTTGAAAATGTAATTATGTTGTTGAAATGTCAACTATTTTGTTAAAAGTCATCCTTTTCAGTAGAAAATTGGTCTGTTTTATTGAAAATTCGTCTTTTATGATAGAAAATTCCTCATTTTCAGATTGAAAATTCAAACATCTTCTAAAAAATTCGTTTTCTTGGATTGCAAATTTATGTTTTTTGGCAGAAAAGTTCCGTGTTGAAATTTGAGCTTTCTTGGTTCAAAATTCAACTGTGTTTTCAACAAATCTTCTCATTTACTTGAAAGTTCAACTTCTTAGTTGCAAATGCAACTATTTAGTCTAAAATTAAGTTTTATGTTTGTAGAAAATTCTACTATTTGGTTGAAAAATCATCTCTTTTGTTTGAAAATTCAGCTATCTTGGTTGCAAATTCATCTTTTCTGGTTCAAAAGTCAATAGTTTCCTAACAAAATTCCATTTTTTATCTTAAAAACTCAACTCTTTCAGTGAAAATTCATCTATTTTATTGAAAATGCAATATATTTCGATTTAAAATTTTAAGCGTTTCGTATTGAATTCAGTATGGTACCTATACAATAATTTTATTCAAAATAATGTATTTCCCTGTTTTCGTTAAAAATCATCCCGTTTCCCCTGTTTTATGGAGATAGCATTTTGGTCTGTGAAGTCTACTAAAATGTTATGTTTGTATGTTTTGTATTTTATATCAGGATTTTTTCAAATTAAATGGAAGAAAAATTTTTGTCTCAAAGGGGGGGGGGGAGGTGTTCTTATTAGGGCGTCACTCTGGAGGGTTCAAGCTTTGCATGATGATCTGTGACGAAGAAAGAGAGGGATGGAAAGAATTTTAAAATTTTCATGACGAAGTTTTTGAACAGCCCCATACATTACTATTTGCATAATGTGTGGTGAATGTGCCTACTTCTTGTGCATACTATGTAATTTTAAAGAAATCATCATACTTACCAGTGCATCCTTATTGACTTGTCTTACACACTCTAGGAAAGTACAGTAAAGTATTGCAGGATTCGATCTAGAGTTAATGTAGGTGGTTGCATTCTGTAAAACGTTTAGTAATTTTTACAGGTCGTTCAATGTGTTTTCCGGCTTATTTCTTTGTAGACAAGAGGAAAAAATTTGTCCTCACCCTTAAATATCTTTGACAGTGATAATAGTCCGACGTGTTCAGATATTTGTCAGCACAAGTAGCCATTCCCAATAATGTCGGATATCCACTTGACTGACTATTTGCTCTGAAGAAGCAACCATAGCAAGCATCTCGTTCCAAATTATTGTTTTTTTGTGATTCGGTGCAAAGTTGGTTTAAAATCTGAACGATTTTTACACTGAATTGAAAAAAAAATCAAAGATTTTCAATGCGACAATAATTTTTTGTTACTGATACAGAAATGCACACATACTTTGTAATGCTACCTAAAATTTTTGTAAATGATTCTTGTATGACACCATCGTTGAGGTTCATAGTGAACAAAAATAGAAAAATCGAAATTCCAAATAGTTTTGATGCCAGCGTCATCCTCGTTCTAAATTTTTTTCACTATGGGTATAAGTAGGGTAGCGATCCAAGTTTTATATGCAGTACCTGATAGCTGATAGCATCTACCAGGGTCGCATATGGCTATGAAAATAGACAAAAGCTTTCGTGATGTCGAATGTACGGATGCAGATATGACATCTGACCGCATTTCTGCTCTCCGTAGATGTGAATGTTCTGGAAATTATAAATAATACAAAATAATAGATGAATCTGCCCCAGTTCTTGATCGTTATTAGCAGTACATTGGCTCGGTTTTGAATTAAGAGATTTACTGAATACAATTTCGAGTAACTCCATGATACTAATTTCATTGTAGAAAGAATGAAGCAAATTACTATTAGGCCGATTAATGCTCTTTTTTTATTTATGTAAAATATTTATTTAGATAAAATATTTGCAATCTATAGTTTTTTTTAATGTAAGCGGTTTTATACATTCTGTGAACCTTCATGTGTCACTTTCATGAAGAACGAAGTATTTCAAAAAGTGGTAATTGCGATGAAAATATTAAAGTGATAAATTATGCACATGACTCAACTCGCCCCATGCTCTGGGGCGTGACGAGACACCTCAACTATTTATTATTTTTTGCTAATAGAAGGTTTTTTTGCATTTTTTGGCCACAACAAAAGATTTTTTAAGTCTTCTGAGAGTAGAAATGAGTATCATGATAAAACTTCATTGAAATTAACACGATTGAGCAATTCATGCTAAGGGCGTCTTATGTTGCCCCATAAATCCGGGTAATTTGGTCACAAATCAATATTCTGATTAAAACTGCACTATTACCTGCTTTTATTAATTAATCGTGTGTAAATGCGTTATTAAATCAAAGTTCGATTAGTAAACTGTTATTTTCAATCATTTCTTTTCATTTTAAAATATAATAGGATAACATGATTCAGATATAGAAATTCCAATCCTTTTTTACATTCTCATCAATGAGAAGGTATTGGTTTTATGTTAAAAATGACTCTCGCAGATTCCATCAAATGTCGACGTTTTGAGGCCTCCTGAGTCATGCAGAAAAAATAGTTTTTACGTCGGTGTCTGTCTGTCTGTTGCCGTCGTTTGCGTTGTCGTTGACGTTGTCGTCTGTGAACACAATAACTTTCGGCAGAATTATCCGATTGGATTGCCCTTTAGCGAACTTCATAAGAGTGCGAAAAGAAAATATGATTGCGTAGCCAGCCGCTTTGAATAAAAAATTCAAAAAGTTATAGAATTTTCAAAATTTTTGCGACCTTTTTTTTAAGATTTAAAAATTGCATGTGAGGCTATTCGTAGTACTCAGAAAGCCAAACATTTTATCCTCATGAATTTTTTTTTTTTCTTCGAGAAATTCTATATAATTAATTCTATTATTTCTGAAAAGAACAGCATAAAAACACACATATTTTGAGAAAAAATTCAGTGTCTCATGTGACCCCTTAGGTTCATTTCGCCTCGGTCACTTTTAATTATCAATTGAAATCAGTAAAAACTTGATTGATTACATTAATCAAGCATGATTTGTCTAAAATATTATTAATTTTCAATGATAAATCATTCGTTTGAACAGATGAATCAGAAAATACTGCTGACTGAATCAAATAGTCAATTGAAAAGACTGATCAGTCAAAATGACTGATTTAATTAGTGAAAATTATCTGTTATATCATTCACAATCACTAATTTAATTAGTAAAAGTTACTAATTACGTAATTCAAAATTACTGATTTAATCAATGAAAGTTAGAGTTTATATCATTCAAAATTACTGATTCTGTCAGTAAACGGTAACTTTTTTAATTAAAAATTGTACTACTTGGTTGAAAGTTAAGGTACTTTGTTAAGCATTCGGTTTTTTGCCTGAAGATTCATATTTTAGTTGAAAGTTAAACGATTTTGTTAAATCACGTTTTTTTGATTGAAAATTAATTTTGTTATTTGCAAATTTATTTATTGCAATTTTTGGTTATTGCAATTTCGAAGAATCGTACCTTTTGGTAGAAAGTTAATCTTCTTAGCGCAAAAATGATTTTTTTTAAATATTCAACTGCTTGGTGGAAAGTTGAACTGCTTTGTTAAATATTTACCTTTTTGGTTAATGATTCATCATTTTATTCGAAAATTCATCTTTTTGATTGAAAATTTAACTAATTTGTCAAAAAAAAAAATTGTTAATTAATATTTTTCAGTTGAAAATTCAACTTTATGGTTCAAAGTCGAACTATTTTGTTAAAACTTCCTTTTTTGCTTAACGATTCCTCGTTTTAGTTAAAAATATACCTACTTGGTTGAGATTTGAATTAATTTGCTAAACATTCAGTTTATTGGTAGAAGATTAAACTAATTTGTGGAAAATTCTTCTTTTAGGTCGAAAATACATTTTTTCAACTGCTGAATTGATTATTCCATTTTTGGTTCCAAATTGACTTTTGAGTGATTTGTCATTAGTCGAATCCGCATTATTTGAATCAGCGAATTGATTTGGAATAATTTACTTTGGACTGATTCAAATTTAGAGTGTGCTTGAAAAGGGAAAATAATAAAAATTGTATTCAACCGTTAAAAATCGAATAGATTTGTGAAATTCTAATTACATTTTGTAAAGAACTGATAAATACTCTTCAACATTTTAATTTTATCTTCCCAGAGGCAGACGGACCATTTATAGACATGGAAGGTGATAAATCGAATTCCGCCTTTGCGAATAACTTTTTCTTGTAAAGAAAAAAATTTGTGTTTTTTTTTCAGTCTGAAAAGTACGGTCGTTTTTACTTTTTTGAAAGCAAATACCAGAAAATGAAAAAAATGTCGCAAAATGGTTTTTAGTATTAGCAATCATATGAACATCTAATGCAAGGTGGCTGATGAAGATGAATTTCCTACTAGACGAGACTAGAGAGTAGGGTGTTTTTTCTGCTCTCATGAGGAAAGTAGGAGAAAGTGCGAAACAGGCTATGGTTGCGGGAGGGAAAATGTGGGAGACGATCGAGGACTGGAAGAAAGGGCGGATCAATACTTGTGCACTGAGCCCGAGGAGAGCGCAGGACTATGTAACTGGAATCGCTTCTATCGTGTGCTACTATGGGTAACCCAGAGGGACTATTTACTGATTTTTATTTAGAAGACAAGATTTTGGTATCATCACTCAATTATACAACTCTCAAAAGAATATTGCCATTGAAAACAAAAACTCAAACAATATAATCCTTGGGCCCGAAGGTGTAACGTAAAGAGATGAAAAGAAAAATCACAAAATATGGTATCAGGAAGATTGCTTCATTCATAGTCTGGATCGTAGTCTACAATTGAAATGAGCGACTGATTCAAATCAGCGAATGTTAGGAGAAAGTCAGGGGTTTTGACAAAATCTTGCTAAAAATTCAGGGGATTTCTATTAGAGACACTTTACATAACTGTCAATGATAAAAAATTAGAGAATTTTGAAAATGAAATTTTGCGGCAAACCTGATATTATTTCTTGTTAGAAATTCATTCGTATTTTATTTCTGTTTCTACTTTTTTTCTTTTTTGCAGTTGCTTTTTCTGATGATTATATTGTTAGTTAAATATTTCATTATTTGGTTGAAAATTCAACATTTTTATCAAATAATTATTCTTTTTGATTGAAAATTTAATGGTTTAGCTTTAAAATTACTTTTTTTTTAAATTTGTCTCTTTTGGTTGAACTTAACTGTTTCTTATTTAAAATTAACGACTGTTTGGTTAAAATATCAGCTTTACATAATTCATTAAAAATTCATCTTTTTTGTTGAAGATTCGTCAGTTTAGTTGAAAATTCATCTCTTTGGTTGAATTATTTTGTTGGAAATTGATCTTATTTAAGAGAAAATTGATCTAATTTGGTAAAAGTTGAATTAAAAAAAAAAAAATTATTTGTTGGCTGATGGTTCATCTCTTTGGTTGAAAATTTAAATATTTTGATAAAAAATTCATTTTTTGTTGATTTTAAATTAATTTTTTAAACTGAAAATGTAACTTTTTTATTTTTGGTTGAAGATTGATTTTTTTTAGTTGAAAATTCGGCTTTTTTATTTTTAAAAAAGTATCTTATTGGTTTGAAAATTGAAATGTCTCCTTTTTTAGTTAGAAACGCAACTATTTGGTTAAAAATTAATTTTTTATTTGAAAATTAATTTTTTGTTGTTGAAAATTTAACAGTTTTACAGACATGTCTTTTAGCTAGAAAGTTCAACAATTTGGTTGAACTTTTTTTCTTCCTAGAATGAAAAATCTTTATTTGTTGAAAATTCATCTTTTCAGTCGGAAAATTCATCATTTTATTTGAAAATTCATCTCTTTGGTTGAAACTTCAAACATTGAAAAATAATTTTTTAACTGAAAATTCAACTTTTCCAGTTTTTGATAAGAATGTCTTTGTATTAGTTGAGAATTCAAATATTTATTTTGAAATGTATGTACTTTGTTGAAAATGCTTCTATTTTGGTGGACAATTAATCTTCGTGGTAGAAATTTCATCTTTTGCCGTTGAAATATCCGCTATTACATTGTTCGTTGGGAATTTATCTTTTTGTTGGAAATTCAGTTTTTCGGGTTGAAAATTTAATTATGTGATCGAAAATGTAACTATTTTTGGTTGAAGATTAATCTTTTTTATTTAAAATTGGACCATTTGGTGGGTAATTTAACTATTTGGTTTAAAATTCAACTGTTTGGTAGAATGTAAATGCAACTTTTTGGTACAAATTAATTTTTCTTATTGAAAACTCAACTATTGGTTTGAAAATGCTACCGTTTTTTATTGACCTTTAATCTTTTTTGATTGGAAATCCGACTATTTGGTTGAAAAGACATGTTTGTAGGTAGAAAATTGAATTATTTAATTTAAAATTTAATCGTTTTGTTAAAACTTTGAATATTTGGTTAAAAAGCCATATTTTTTGGTCGAAAATTCGACCGTTTTGTTGAAAATTCATCTCTTATGGCAGGTAAGTCTTTTTTTTTGGTTAAAATAAATAAATTTGAAATTTGTGAATTATAATCTGAAATTGTTTTATTCCATTTATAAAAGATTCTATGTGAAGAATCTTACAAGATTAAAATTCTGGTCTTTGAATATTAAAAGCCAGATTAAAAATCAGGGAAAAGTCAGGGAATTTCAAAAATTGAGTTTTGCGGCCATCCTGTTTAAATAGATTATTATATAAAGTGTATACGAATTATGTTAGGAAGCCTTTTTTTTTAATTTAATGAAATCTGGTAATATAAAGTTAAGTGTAGAATTGCATTCAGCTACACTCGAGTGCAGTATTTATACGTGACGTAAACGTGAAAGTGGGGGCGAGTGACGTCACTGGTCGATAAACTCCGTTCTTCTTCTTGGGTGTATATAGTACTAGAGAAGGGGTTGTACTAGCTGGCTCTCTGCAGGTGGTTGGTTTTATTCAGGATATATTCTAGGAATTTAGGGGGGCAGTTGTAAACAAAAAACAGGCATAGGTTAATTAATTTTTCCAAAGTTTTCTGTGATCAATACCGATGTCAATAGTTTACAGCAATTCATAAAATAGTAAAGTAAATAATGAAATATAGCAGAAAAGAGATAAAATTAACAATACCAGTTCAGTATTTTAAATATATTGTACAAGTAATTATTGAAAATTGCTCGGAAAATTGTTTACCGAGGGGAGACGAGAAACCCTCCCTCGTAGTTTGATCATGGAAATGCAATGACCATGACACGGTGGGAGGTTTTACGTTCTGTGACGATAATTAATTTTTAACCTATTTACTGGAAAAAATAATGCTCATTAGCAAGGGGAAACGAATTTAGGTATCTAGAATTTGAATTTGAAAAAAAAAGAAGAATGAAATATACCAACGACCAGTGCGTGACCTAATTTTGCAGGAGTACGGGCACGGGAAGTGAAGAGAATCCGCTCATGCCGGTATTGATTTTTACATCCCGTACAAGTTTTCCATGAGTTTCAGGTACTATATCGAAAAAAGAAGATTGAACTAAGACTTGTGTTTTATGAGAGTCAATTTGCAAGGCAAAAAATATTGATAAATGTATACAAATTAAAAAAGAGTAAAATACTAGTTAAAACGTTTTTGTATTTCTACTATTTTTAGATTGATTTTTTTACTTCCGATTTGAATCGGTAGGAAAAATCTGTATGAAAGAACTCCTCATATATTTCACGTGCTGTGAACCATTAAATCTCAAACTCGCGAAGGCGTACGGATCTTTTTTTCGCTTGCACTATTGACGTCATGCATTCCATTACCTACCCTCAGCTACCTACGTACATATATGTAGGTGGACTTGACGTACGCTGGTGGGTGCGCATTATAGAAAAAATAACCATTGATGAGAAGCAAATGTGTTTCATTTTTTGTAACGATAGTGGCAACGAAGTTACTTTTGTAAATAAGTACCAAATTGGTAACCAAAGTCGGGGCGTCGGGGCCCCTCACTTCTTTTGTTTGCAAACGGTAAAAAAAAATCTCTGAATTGTTTAATAAAAAGAATCTGAAAGTGTAAAGTTTTCCGAATTCAATGATATAATCACTTGTATCCTAAAAAACTTTTGTCGATACTTAGAGGGCAAAACATGCCAAAAAACAAGGTTTTTCAGCCTCCTTTTTCAAGCATCGATTTTCACCTGTTCCCAGAACGAGATCGACGTTAGGGAAAATCTGACAAATGTACCGATATTCTTTCAACATTCTTTAATGCAATAAATTTTTTTAAATTCTGACATATTCAATGATTTACTTTTTACGAGGATTTTTTTACAAATACTTTAGCTTGGGAACAAATGAAAGGAAGCCGTTTAATGGTTTCAAATGTGCAGTTTTGTGATGCGAGTGCAGTTCAATCGTTAAAGTTATGATAAAATCATTCTTACGCAAGGAATATCATTTTTAATATTTCTTACTTTAATCTGTGATGTCGCGTGGGCGGCACAGTGGGACAAATAGTAGAAAAAAAGTACCCTTTCAATGAAAATAGTAACTCTTGTTGTCACATTTGCTCAGGGGAGTTTGCTTCTGGAGTTACTACTGTCATCAAAAGGGTACAACTTTATTGATAAAAAATTTAACTGTTTTGGTGAAAATTCGTCTTTTCGAATAGAAAATTTTTCCTTCAGGATTGAAAATGCATCTTTTGGTTCAAAATGCAACTGTTTTTCGTTGAAGTATAATGTTTTTTGTTTAAGAATTCGATCAATTGAAGTTATAGGGAACAGAAATGTTCTCGACACCAATAATACCACTATTTGCTAATTTTCCAGTTCATTTTAAAGAGTAAGTTACCCATCGGCCATCACTGAAAATAAATAAATTTCAGATCGTAAAGTAATATCAAATACAATCACATCAGGTAATCATAAATACAATCCTTTCAGAATAACAAACTATGTCCACCCTCTGTTTCGGATATTGTCATCCACTTACTTTATTCCCCTTTTAATTTTCGAAATTGCAAACGAACTGCACCATTGCTGCTGTTAGCAGATTAAAGTCGTATCTTGATGTTACATAAGCGTAAAATGTGTACGAAAAGCGTGTAGAAGTTACGTCGACGCGCCCAAAGTCTCGTAAAGTTGCCACTGGTTTTCCTTTTGCTGGACTTCTAAAGTCTAAAGGAGGATTTTTCTTTCATAAACGAGAGTATTTGCTATGAATCTTCAGGGTTGCCAGAAATCATCTTTTTGGATTAAAATCACGACTTTTTGTTTAAAAATTAATCTTTTTTGGTTGAGAAGTCAACTATTTTGTTGAAAATTTGTCTTTTTTGATTGAATTCAACTGTTCATGGTTTAAAATTAAAGTCTGTTTTGATCAAATATCAATTATTACATTTTTCGTTGATAATTCATCTTTCTTAGTTCAAAATTCAGATAACTCAGTTGAAATTAGGACTAATTTGTTAAAGATGCATTTTTTTTTGTTGATTATTCATCATTTTAGTTCCAAACTCTTTTTTTTTGTTCAAAATTTAACTATTTTGTTGAAAAACATTTTTTTCCTTGCAAATGAATTTTTCCGTATAAAAAATTCATTTGCAAGGACCAAAAAAAAAAAAAAAAATCTTCATATGATAATTCATTTTTTTGGTTAAAAATTTTTTTTTTTTTTTTTATTAAAAATTAATTTTTCCAATGAAAATTCAACTATTCCACTTTTTCTTGAAAATTTATCTTCTTGGTAGAAATTCAATCTTCTTGGTAGAAAATACAATAAATTTTCGGAAAATTCGTCATTTTGGTAGAAAAGTAATCTTATTAGTTGAACTTTCATCTTTTTGGTTCAAAATTGATTTCTTTGGTTGGAAATTTAACTATTTTGTTAAAATTCGTGTTTTTTTGTTGTTGAAAACTTATTTTTCTAACATTTTAATATTCTATTTTAGGTGGAAAATTAACCTTTTTAGTTGAAAATTAATGTACTTTGTTGAAAACTCGTATTTTGGGGGTTAAAAATTCAATCATTTTCACAGAAAATTCATAATTTTGGGATGAAAATATAAGTTTTTCTCAACAATTAATATTTTCTGTGTTAAAAATTCAACATTTTTGCAGAAAATTCGACTTTTTGGCTTGAAACTTCAAAATTTTGCATACAATTTTCTACTTTATTAACTGAAACATCTTTCTTGGGTGAAAATTCATCTCGTTCATTTGAAATTTAATTATTTTGTTGAAAATTCGTCTTTCTTGGTAAAAAATTAATTTTCTTGGATGATAATTTATCTTTTTGCTTGAAAATACAAGACCTCGAAGTTGTAAAGTTGTAATATATCTGGATTTATTATTTTTCAGTAACAATTTTTCTTACGTAAAATTTTCCGATTACCCTCTCCCTATCCTAACCGTATAAGAAAAAATAAGATTTTACCCCCCCCCCCCCCCCCCCCTCAAATCATCTTACATAATTTGTGGATGACCCCTGAAAAAATTCTGTATTACTGTTGTCACTACAAACATTTATTTACATTAACATTATTAATCTCCTAGGTGTAAGGTTGTTTTTATACCTCAAAGAAAAATTTAGAACGGAAATGGAAAATTAAAAATTGATCTGGCAAGGAGTTTTGAAATTGGGATTTTGTAGCAACCCCCTTCAATTCACTTGAAGATTTAACTTTTCTAGTGACTGCCGAGTGAGAACATTGAAAAAAAGCAATAACGGGAACCTTTTTGTTTAGGCACGTCGAATCTATTGTTTCATCATCTTTTTTTCCCGAAGTCATGTCGGTGATAAAATATTTTTTGCTGTGTCTCAGTTTTTAAAATATTTTTTTATTTGGAAAGCACTTTTCTAATTTAAGGGGGTTCAAGTCTTGGATAGAAAGGGAAAAGTGCCATGGTTGAAAGTGTTGGAGAAGGTACGATCACCAGGATTCCAATCAACATTTTACTGCCTCTAAAACTACTCCATTTCGCAACATTGCGCCCTTAACTCGACGCAAGTTACTCTCGGGTAGAGGTTCCTCAAACTCTCGGATTGTTCCCTTTACTTGTACTTTGAAAATACAATTGAAGTCGCGGAGAGTCCTTTCAAAAGCTTTTATAGCCTTGGAAATGTTGCATTTTGTAAATTTAATTTTCTTAACAAGAAATCCACTTCGCTTCTTCATTCATTTTAAAAATACATTAGAATAAGTAGGAAATTAATCAATTTTATCAACTTTTACTATTAACAATCGTTTACATCAGTGGAAGGAGAAACCTATAAATCAGAAGCGCGGAGCGGTCTTGGAAACCACACGTCCATTTGTGCATACAAATTGGTCAACTTTTGCTTAAATTATGGATAATCGTGACGTAAAATTGTTATGGGACGGCCGCGTTCCATACTATGCGGTACCAGAATTAAGCTCAAGTTTGTTTAAGTGTGACATCTTGCGTTTTGAATATCTTGAAACAAATTAAAACAGAAATATAAAATTGTGACGTTACCATGGACGTGCAGTCTCCCGGACCATCTATGAGCTTTCAATTGATATTAGTCGCCAATTATACGCGGGACCACACGTTGTCCACTTACCTCGGCGGAAGCACAAATCAGAACTAAAGCCACTAACAACGACAAAATTGTGAAAGGCAGGAGGTTGGGGGAGGGAACCACGTATCAGAACCATGGTGCGGTCTGTGAGACCGCACGGCCATACCTAAAGGTTAATCATCTTTACAAGCAAAATTTTGGTTGGGCATCATTCAAAAAATATTTTGTTGAACTTGTAAAGAACCAATTGTGCTCAACGCAAGTTACATTTACTAGAAAACAAGCACTTTCTTTTTCTGTTTTGTATTGTTTTTATCTCGCGGGATTTCTAAATCAAAATATAAAATTCATATTAATACAAAATTTGTTTAATTCATAGTATCTATAATCTAACAAAGGAGAAAAGAAAACCAAAGACTAACATTTAATGTTAATTTAAAATAATTTCCGACGGAAAATACTAACATAACCTATTATTTAACTGTTTAAGCTTAACCAAGTCTAACCGAAACTCTGTTTCAAACATTAAAATAACCTATTATTGTTGAAGTATTGTAAATACGCTATGAAATATAATTATTTTTTATTACCAATAGCAATTTTAGATGAAAAACACTAACGTAACGTAACAAAAAATTACTTAATATTGTAAATCTTTTTTTGAACAATTGAAACTAACGTTTCTTGTTTGAAAACAAACTTTATAGGACTCAAATTTGTAAATTTTCTTTTAAATCTATAGCGATTTCCGGTACAATACGCAATAAAAAATATTAATTTAATGATTGAATGGTGATCTGAAAAATCTTATGATATTTTTCCATTAAAAATATAAAAATTCCAAAAACCAAAATTATAAATCTTCTGTCAAATATAATGTTTTTTGTTTAAAATAAGCGAGTTCTTGTGAAAAATGTTAACACAACCTTAAATTCTTCAAAAAATGTCAATCTTCTTTAAAAACTTGTGAATCTTCATTGATATATTTTTTTTATCAATAATACCAATATTCGACACATATCGTTACACCACTTTTTTTTTGATAGAATATCTCAACGTGGTAATTTCTTCATTATTGTGAAAAGTGTTGCTTGCATGGTTTAAATTCGGGATGTAAATGTTGGAAAATTTTAAATATTTTCTTTCTGCTCAAAGAAATATTTTTGTGAAATATATCAAATAAGTTATCATGAGGTTTCTATCAAATTTATTTCAAATATATATATTTACTTGATTTTTATTATTATTTTCCTAAAGATGAGACGTCTTCGAAACTTTCCAACTTTGTAAAATGTTTATTATGTTAGATTTTATTAAAATTTTATGAAAACATTGCAATTTTCTACTATTTTTTCAATCTCTTAAAAAATTGGCAAGATGCCTTGATAGCGTTCAACCTATTCCAGAGAAAATATTTTAACCCTCATATAATAATTGTCATTAAAAAAGAACTTAAGCAACAAGAAATAACATTAGCAATAAGATTTTCTACTCTCTGATTCTTGAGTAAAAAACAAAAAGAATATAAAGTAGAAAAAAATAGTTTTTACGATGAAAGAAGAAAAATTCCCGATCCTAAATTAAACTCACGGGATTTCCCCGCTTAATAAAATCCCGGGGTTTCTCCAGCTTTCTCGATTTCCCGGCCCGCTAAGACACCCTGTAAATTCAGAAAAAAATCTATTTAATCACTTGAAATATCACATGATATAATGCAATTAAAAAAAAGTTTGATTTCTAATTTTTTATGTTGAGCTTAATTGTTAACTTTTTCCATTATGAAATAATTCAGTTTACAGTGCATATTTTTAAAATCTTTTACTTTAAAAAGTTCGTATTTTAGGTCCTCATTTGCGAGCGTACATGTTCAATTTAAAGAATTTTAAAATGCAATTTTGAAGAATTAAAAAATTGAAAATTAAAAGCGTGTGAATTTGAAGATTTTTGATAAAAAGTTTTCAAGTTGATCAACTGTAAATATAATTCAAATACTGATTTTTAAAGGTGTACTGTAGTTTGAGTGCTAAAAATTGAACAATATAATAATAATCGGTTTTACAAGATGATTCTGAATCTTTTCAAAATAAAAAAATTATCTACAATTTTTAACTTTGAAAATTGAACGGTTTCAATTTGAAAGACGACCGATTGAAAATATGTAACTTAATTTTAATTAATTTCAAATTAATAGTTTCCTAATTAAACGCTTTTATTTAATTACAAATCCTATTTGAATATTGTTTCAGTATGAAATATTCCATTTTTAATACATTCAATTTGAAGAATTTTAGTTTGAAAAAAAAAATAATTTTTTAATATTTACAAATATTTGAATGGTTATTAAATATGAGCAATTATAAATCAAATATTTAAAACTAAATTTTTTTAACTTTATCTTTTGAAATAAAAAGCTTTGAATGGTTACAATTTCAGGGTGCTAAATTTAAACTTTGAACGTTGAAATTTTAATTGCCCAATTGAAGAAATGTTAGTTTAACAGTTGAAATGTTAAATTTTGATGTATAAATAATAATTGAACACTTATTAATTCAGAAAAAAATTAAGTAAGTTGAAGAGATGTTTAGAAGTTTGGAAAAGATTCAAGATTAATTTAAAACTTGAAATGATTTCAAATAATAAAAAAAATATGTAGATTTTCGCATATTTCGAAGAAAAAATTTAGATGGTTTTTAAGAATTGTCAAAGGTTAAAGCAGAATACAAAAATTTTCGCAAGATTCCTAGGAAAATTGAAAATCATCTTTTATTTTTTTAATTCAACTTTAAGAGAATATTTGAGAATATTTCGAAAGATTTCCTAAATTGTCAAATAAGGATCTGGAATATTTTAAGGTAATCTTTTTAATTAATCAGTTTTTTTTTTAAATTTTAAGAATAATTCAAATAATTTAAAAAGATGTACGATATACGACTACGATTACGAAGATATACGATTGTACATTTTTCAATTTTTATTTAAACGGGTTTTTTAAATAGAAATTGAAATTGATTTGAATATTTAAAATGTTGTTATCATGGATTTTTAAACAGTTTGTTCTTATCATTATAACATAGAAAATCCAGGGACGTGAACACGTGGTCCGCGCGCGTGCGTCTGCTGCTGGGTAAAATATTTTGATCACTGAAACTTGAACCATTTAAAATAATTTTTTTTAAATATTCAATTGTACTTCCAGGGATCCCGATTTAATTATTAATAAAGGAATTTTTATGAGATAAAACATTCTCCATTATAAGAACGATCTAAAACATATAAAAATTGTTTAATTAAGAAATGTTATGTTTCATCAGGTTATTTTATATCGCCATGAATGTATTTTCAACAACCCAAGTTTATCCAATTTAGGAAAATAAATTCTTTAATCACAGAGGTCATTAAAAAATTATTTCCCCTATTTTTCCCCTTTTTGGTGAAAAAATCACCCTATTTTCCCTGTTTTGAGCTATTTTTGCGCTGCGATCCCTGTAATATTGAAATTGTAAAAAAATATTTGGGAATGGTTGGCACGTGGTTGCGAAATTCGGAATTCAGACCGAGCCTATCCCACTAAAGCGACTCGAGTTCTGTCGGGGGAATGATCCTGGTGGATCAATATCCTCTGTCTGGCCTCACCCTCCACGCAGAGCCTCCGTGCCCTCGTTCTCCGAGCCGACGACTCGACTCGAAGCTCACCCCCAAGCAGCACTATTCCCTCGTTCTCGTTCATTGCCGACGCGAAGAGCTTCTCTCTCTCTCTCTCTCTCTCTCTCTCTCTCTCTCTCTCTCTCTCTATGTGTACGTACGTACATATTCATTCTCGACGAGTGTAGGGGTGACCCATTTTTTACCAGTTCACCTGCTTTATCTGCCTATCGTACTCCATGCTAAACTTCTTCTTTCTACCTTGCCTTGTCGTTAAAACCAAGCGTATATTCCAAATTACATAGTCCCCGATGAAAATCTGCCCAACTTGTCCTACTTCGTGAATAAGGCCAACTCTGGCTCGACTGGGCGTCCCGTTTACAAGAAAAATAATTGAATTTAATAATAGTATCACTTATGTTAGTAGTACTCTCATTAGAATTATTAAATATTCCACATACCTATTTCAGAATCATTAATTAAGCAGCCAGATCATATAACCGGTTATAACGTCATATTGCACCCTGATAATTTTTTTATTTCAAGGTTGCTACAAGATCTGGAAGGCCTGGAAAACCTGGAATAGTCATGGAATTTTGAAAAAGTGGCTGGAATTCGTTTAGTTGCACTTATTTTAGAGTCTTAACAATTATTTCAGTACTTTACGGGTAATTTGTAATTTCCGAATTCATACGTATTCCTTTTTTTGCTAGTATAAATATTATGATCGAGGGGTTGATCACTCTTGAAATCTGGTATACAAGCCTTCGTGAAATGTTTGAAATGTTTTGAAATCTTTGTGAAAATTGTTAAGAAACCTTTAAAATTATTGTGAAATTTTTGTGAAATCATTGAAATATTTGTAAAATCTTTATATAATCACTGAAATCTTTAAAATATTTTGAAATATTTGTGAAATCTTTGAAATCTTTGTAAAATCTTGAAAATCTTTGGAAAATATCTTGAAACCTTCGAAAGCTTTGTGAAATGTATTGAAATCTATTGCAATTTTTCTGAAATCTTTCTGAAAGATTTAAAATCTTTGTGAAATCCTTGAAATCTTTGAAATATTTATGAAATCTATTGAAATCTTTGTGAAATTTTTTGGAATCATTTAAATTTTGTAAATATTTTGAAATGTTTGAAATATTTGAAATCATTGAAATGGTGGTGAAAGCCTGGAAATCTTTATGGTATCTTTCGAAATCTTTGAAATATTTTTGAATATTTCTAAAATCTTTGAAATATTTTGAAATCTTTAAAATCTTGGAAATCTTTTGGAATCTTTGCAATCTTTTCGAAATCTTTCAAATAATCTGCTAGAATCAATTTAAATGATAGGGAAATATATCAGCTTATGTTGTTAATTCCTTTAATAAATAATAATAACGATAAAATGTTAGAAATCTTATAGAATCTTTGCAATCTTTCAGAAATCTTTTAAATCTTTTAGAATCTTTGCAATCTTTAAAATCTTAGAAATCTTTGTGAAATACTTGAAATTTTTGGAAATGTTCGTAAAATCTTTGAAATCTTTTTAAATATTTTTTCAATCTATTAAAATCTATTAATATATTTCTGAAAACTCAAAAATCTTCAAAATCTTGGAAAAGTTTGTGAAACCTTTAGAAATCTTTCAAGTCTTTGTAACTCGTTGAAATCTTTGTAAAATCCTTTAAATATATTTTGAAATACTGTAAAGTCTTTGTGAAATCTATTGAAATATATTTAAATCTCTGAAATCTTGAAAATCTTCGAAATCTTTGTGAAAGTTAAAAAATTTTTTGAAATCTTCGAAATCTTTTGGACTCTTTAAAATCTATATAAAATCCTTGAAATCTCTGAAATATGTTTGAATAGCTGTGAAATCTGTCAAAACATTTGTGAAATCTTTTAAGTGATTATGAAATCTTTAAAATATTCAAGATCTTCGAAAAATTGTGGAATCATTAAAATCTTTTGAAATCTTAATGAAATTCTTTAAATCTTGCTGAAATATTTAAAATCTTTTGCAATCTCTCAAATGTTTGAAATATTTGTGAAATATTTGAAGTCTTTGTGAAATATTCGAAATCGTTAAAACTTATGAAATATTTTAGAATTTAGAATCTTTGAAATCTTTGCAAAATCTTTGAAATTTCTCAACATATTGGTAAAAATCTTCAAAATCACTTAAATTAATAATTGTGAAAGAAATTGTTGGTAAATTTGTCTGCGATCGGTAGAATGTTTTTAAATTGAATTTAATTGACTGAATTTTTTGGAAAAGTAGAACTAGAAAACCTGGAAAAGTCATGGAAATTTGAAACCAGACTTCCTTATAGCAATCCTGCAATTTATTTTTGTAGAGCCTTTTTATTATTTACCTCGATAGGCAGGCTCTGGTCGATCACTGGCTGCTGTCTGATAAGTTGTATCAACACTACCTTCCTTCCAAAGGATGTAAATTTGACCGCCTGAATGCAAGACCTGACACCCTTCCATCCTGGCTGTCACTTTGTTGACCCACATTACTTTATCTATATCTCTATTGGATTAATGACTTGCAGTCTGGGACTGTGAGGAAGGGAATCAATTTTTCAAATACACAAGCTTAGCCCTATCTTGACCAAACGATAAAAGAAAAGCACTTAGGTATGGGGGAGAAATATATAGAAAAATATTGTGTGGATTTAGGTGACATGAGTGAAAGGGGCCGGACTTTATTTTACTTTCTGCAGAATAAAAAATCATTAATATTATCTGTAACTATAATAACTGAATAAAAGACATCTCATCATCCAATTACAGTAAATTCCAAAAGCCTGCTGCAAGGTTTAAGCAATTTAGTTTTCAAACTTGACATGCCATACCCTCCTGGTGCGAAATTGGAACAAGGTTTCAAGGAAGTTTTTGTATGATGATAAATATACCCATGTAAAATTTAAATATCTATTTCTCGATCTATTCTAGTAATCTACAGCAGTAAGTTTTCCAGCCTTTATAGGGTAAAGGGACCAATTTTCGAGGACGTACGTATTGTCCGAGGTCGTAGATAAAATACTTTCTATTTTCACTACCTTGGCATGTAAACCTAATTTTTATGATCACTGCTAGTCAAGATTCATTATAATTAATAGGATGTATTGAAATCCCATTTACTTGAGCAATTTATTTCTGTCCCAGAGGCACTGTTACTTCAAGTGGTCTTTCGAAGACTACTGAATTCTTTCAGAGATTAAAAAAAAAAAGGTTTTAACACCTCCCGCTTTAGTATCTGAATTCCAAGTTGTCTTCAGAAAACCCCGTGAGTGTTCATTTCCTTTCTCGAGCGAGAAATCGTGCGAAGAAGACAATCTTTTGAGTGAGTTGCATCGGGTCCATGACCCATCACGTCTAGACCCACTGATTCATGCTACTTCGTCGCAGCACTTGGCGGTTGCACCCCCTCAGTCTCTACATTTTTTTTCTCTCTTACTTCAGTTTCTTTCAACGTCACTCTCGAAATCTTTTTATTCTTCTTAAATTCCAGCTGTTTTCCTACATTTGCGTATCTTCCAAACTTTTTTTGCCCTCTGTGCGACTTGTACATTGAGAGAATGAAATGTTTAGAAAGCCCAGACGATGATTTCATTTCCTAACAGCCCATACGAGAAGGGGACAGTTTGTACTGTGAAGAAAATATTATTCCTCCGTCTATTTCTGGAGTGATTCAGTTAACTGTTTAAATAATAAAAGCAAAGAAAGTATTTGATATAAAATGGGTTAAATAAAGAATATTTAGTTCCAATGTGCAGTGTTACGTTCTAGCGACCTAATCAGCTCAATTCTTAATTTGATAACGAAGTCTGTTTCCTTATTATTGTTCCTCTGTTTATTTACTTAACTATTTTTAGTTAAGTGGGACGAGGGCAAGCATAATGAATCAAAATGAAATAAACTTAAAGCGGTTTATTAAATAGAAGAATCTTTTTTGTGCAACGAATTGACAATTGACTTGCAGTGGCTCCTTTCATTTTAGGTGTGGACCAATTTGATCTCCACCTTAGAAGAAAAGAAATTATGTGAATCGGAATTTGCAAGAAAGAAAGGAAAAAATTGGTAAGTAAATTAGTAAGTACTAGGCTTATGGGTAATAATTGTTGTTAACTGGGTTGAAGGTCTTATGGTTGATTTCCTGAAGTAAAAGGTATTTGTTGGTGACTTCTGTCCTTATTTGGGAACTTAAAAGAATTCGAAATTCAATTGGAAACTGGGAATTGGTATTGGGCGAGGTATTGGGATCTAGTAGAAATAGTTGGTTTTACTGAAGTACTGGGTGAATGAGATGTTTAGCAGAATGCAGTTTATTTGATTATTGAGACATGACGATAATAATAATAATAGCAATAATATACTGGGACATTTCCATCCTATAGTACGTGTGTTCGACATTATTATCCCATGATTGGAGTTGCAAATCCAGATACTTAATTAGAGATAATTGGCTTTATTTCTGTCTTGTCAATACTGCATACCACGTCGTTGACGAGTACACCTAGATTCCGCGCTTGTTTTAATTTTGCTGGAACAGGAGTTCATCTGGGTACTATCTAGGTACTATCTACTATTGTACTCGATGAGGACGCTAGAGTTCCCAATGCAATTCCTACAGGATTTTGAAGCTCCCGAAGTTCGCCAACCGAAATACAACCTTTCAATGGGCAAAATGATGAGTAATCAGTGATAAAACACTGTTTTGTTTACTAATGCCAAATTCCTGGACGACTATAGAATGCTTTAATTCAACATTGATTTTCTGCGAGGAAGCAATCAGGAACAGGACATCTTTCCTCTCATGCTTTCTTTGTCTTCCTTCTTCTTGTTCACCTCCTTGTCCATCCATCCTATTCGCCGCCATTTACTCTCGACAACCACTTATCGAAACCAAATGCGAGCCACTTCCGGTCGAGCAATCCTGTCTGGTCTGGAACTCGGTGCTGAACGATCTCGGTCGTGTCCAATGAAATATTCCACATCTCAAGTGATTCTGGTTCTTGCCCCCCTCTCCAAGAATTCTACTAACTAAGGAATAATTTTAGATCAAACGTGAATCAAAGTGGAATGTGCATCTTCAAGTACCTTGGAATGTAGTGAAATGTCGGCTCCTACAACAGTTTTAGTTGAAGCCACAATTAGTTTCTCTGTTTCAGGAATAGGATAGAATTGGGGTGTTAAAATATAAAACATCCACTGGCCAATTTCCTGATCGTACATAAGATAAATATGCCTATCAATTTTTAGCTCCATCAGATACAATTTCGAGGGTGAAAGGTCCCCTTGAAACTTCCCAAAGTATTTGACATTTGACAAATTTCCCAAGTTTCTTTGGAATATAATATAACGTCTACTGCGGACTTGGTAGCTTTCATATCACAAACCAAGCTCTAACGTGCCTTATTCTAAATTGAAAATTGAAAAAAAACTTTAATTAAATCACCCCTAAAATTGTTTCATGGGTCAATTTTTTAACTACTCCATTGAATACTCAAATCAACTTTGTGCAGCTTGAAATCAATAAAACTCGACTCAACTTGGTTGATTTCAAGATGGTCACGATTTTGTATAAATGTATACTTTTGCTGTTGACTACAATGCACCCATACTCTAGATAAGTTTGTGTGTGTGTGTGGCTGCTTGTTCCCGGCATTTTCCCGCGCGCGCCAACTGCACCTGAAACCGGATTGGTCAGACATCCAGACGGTGGGAATGGTTGTAAATACGCGCCGAGTTCGAATAGAAGGGAAGAGGGAAAGAGAGCGGAAGAGAGAAGTTGAACGATAGACGAAGAGGGCACTAGTGCATATAGGTATTACTACGGCGCAGATACGCTACGTGCAGGTACAGAGCGTAATGCCCTGCGGAGTAACGTCCATTGATTGTTAAATCCCCTCTTCGCGCTGGCTACTCCCTCTACTCCGCATTCGCCACGATCCCCGCCGCGCCGGGCTCGGGCTCTGTAACCGTAGACGGGCTCAGAGCTCTGTAACCATGTCTGTAACCGTGGACTTGCTCTGTAATCGCAGCCACAACCGCAGCCAGAGCAACCCCCACCGCTCGATTCAGCTATAAAGTATCTCTAAAGTCTTCAAGATTCCCAAGAAACAAAATCAGGTTCGAGGCTCTTGAATCTTGATGGCTGGAATTTTCTCCATTTATGACCTAGCATTACTTTCAAGAGCAAAAATCTGTAGAATAATACGAAAATAATGTTTTGAAACATTTTTCCACTGCCAATGGGCCGTGCATAAATTCTGTTATTTTTGCTGAACAGATTTTTTTCGTGAATTTATTCAGGGGTCATTCAAAATTAACCTACGATGATTTAGGGAGACGGGATGGGGGGGGGGGGGGGGGGGGGGGGGTAAATCTTTTTGTTTCTTATGAATTAACAAAGTAGTTCCACTTTGAACTATGTTGATGAATTTACAACCGAAAAACATGAATTCTCAACAAAAACTGTAATAATTGATATTTTAACCAGGAAAAGACTTTTATTTAAAATTTAAAAAAAAACATACTTTAATTGAACCAAAAAATTCGAATTTTTAACAGAACATTTTTCAGTCAATGAAGAAAAAAATGTCATCGAAAATGTTGAATTTTCAAGCATGAAGACGTGTTTTTTTACAAAGCACTTGAATTTTCAACCAAATATTTTATATTTCAACCAAACAGATAAATTCTCAACGGAGAAGATTAATTTTCTACAGAAAAAGACAAATTCTCAACAAAATACATACATTTTTAACTAAAAATGGATTAGTTAATTTTTCATTTAAAAAGTTAATTTTCAATTAAAAACTAATTTTCTGCAAAACAGATGAATTTTGTACCAAATTGTTGAATTTTCAAGACAAAAAAATGAATTTCCTATACAAACAGTTGAATTTTCAACCGGGAAGTATGAAGTGTCAACAAAAAAGTTGATTTTCAACGAACTAGTTAAATTTTTCATTTGACAAAAATTAAATTTTGACGAAAAAAATGGAATTTTCAACAAAGTAGTTCAATTATTTTCAACCAAAGAAGTGGACCTATTAACCTAAAAAGACGAATATTCGATAAAAAAGATTTTAATATAAAAAAAAAATTTAATTAAATTAAAAAAGAAATATTTTCAACAAGGTACTTGAATCCTCAACTAAAACAGATTCATTTTCAACAAAATAAATTAATTTCAAACAAAAGGGTTAAATTTTCAACCAAGAGGAATAATTTTCTAACAGCAAAAATTATTGGATTCCAATTGGATATCAACGTTCAAAGTAATAAATATTGATAAATATTGATGAAGTTTAACAAAATTGTGAACAAAATGAGAAACTTGGAAATATTTTTGATTGTACCTTTGTGATTTTTTACTGTGATAAAATTATTGGTTAAGTCGGTGTTTTGTTATAAATGGAGAAAACTTTCGTGTCAAAATTCACAAAATCATGATAAATGAATGTTTTAAATACTTTAATAGTGCTATTCACGTTGTTCACGCAAGGTAACGGTTTTTATAAAACACCAATTTCGCAAATTTTCAGAATTTTGTTTGTTCCATTTTTTTGGTTCCATGATGTCTAATATACACGTGGAATCAGTTTTTATTAATTAAACAACAAAATCTATAAGACATTCAACTTTTTTTCAAGTGCAGAAAATCTTGTAAGATTTGCGTATTTTTTGTACATTTCCAAGAAGTGGCAGGATGTTCAAAAGTATACCAAAAATGAAAAATGAGCGTTAAAAGAAATTATTTCTTCTCTTCTTCCAGTTAGTCTTTTCTGGCCCTAATCGGGCAATGTTTAGCCTATCAGGGCAATCAAATTTTCTAATTGTTGAATCCAAATTATTTGTTGCACATTCCCAAAAATATCCAGTGTGTTTAAAAGTATAAAAAATGAAAAATGTATATTAAAAAAATGCATTTTTTCTCAACTGTTAACGCCAACCATTTAAAATTGATTTTCACAAGAACGAATGATTATTGCTAGATTCGAGGCTTTTTTTTGTAGATTAGCTTGCCCAGACTCAGCGCCATAATAATAGACGCAATAGACCATAATATTTACAGTTGATCAACCCGAAACGTTTTTTATCAAAAAATTTCAATTTCACCCGCTTTTAATTTTTAATTTCTTAAATCTCACAGGACTCATGTAGCATTAACAGATTTTTTTTTTGCGTGTAAGGTCCTTTTTTGTGAAAAAAATTCTGGAAATTGTATAGCTGCTGACTCTTCTGGCACCTGGCTTTATAAAAGCGAACATAATGAAATGTTTAAATAATTGGTAAAGCAAGAGTTTTTTAAGTTTAATTGCAAGTTTCACTCGAATTCGGCTTAGCCTGATGAGTGCTCGTATTGCTGAGCACAATATTTTCCAAATTGACTTTCTGAAGTGGCTTGGATTTGCTAAATCCTAGGGGATTATTAGAGGTTCTGCAAATACCCATCGCAAAGTAACTGTCTCTTGCAATCTCTGCAAAAATTCAACTTCGCTTATTTCCGCGAATGCAAATGGCAATATGTTATACGTTATACGCACTGGAATAAAGATCCACTGAAAAGTGGGACAGTAATGTTTACAAACGAAAGGGGTGCCGGTTGGGTCTATGACCGTAGCGAAGCCACATTGACCCCAACTTAGTCGTTCAGACAGTAGCCACGTCTAATCCCACCATTGCATTGTAGCCAATTACTCTTTAAATCCATGATGGAAACATGATGGTAACAAAATGACAGTTAAAGGGTGGGAATGGGAATTCTTCAGGGGCTGGGGAGCGTAGTAGTATTCTACTAATTCAAATAGCGCCGATTCTTGTACAGCTAATCAGTAAAAATCTAATAACTCAATGTGTAAGAATAACCGACTGACGGAATTAGTAACTATATCTACTAAAATAATTGGGAAATGTATTGCTAGTAACTATTTTAACTGATGATTTAGAATAAATAAATTCAAAAACTGATTTTACAATTAAGAGAATTTAATTGAAATCAAATAATGAATTATTTTAATATTTCAATTCAAGAAAGCTGTTTTCCTTTCCTAATTTTCTTTGTATTACTTGAATGCTTTTATTGAAATCGCTTCGCTTATATCTAATTTCTTTAATTGCGTCCTCATTGAGGGAGGTTTGTAATGACCTATATTTTGACAAATACGTTTTTGACATATTTGGATTTAATTCGACTCCAGGAGCTCGAAAATAAATTTTTTTTTAAATGTCCTTGTGTGTGTAACTTTTTTCTGTTCATCGTATCTCGAAACGTAAAAGAGCTACAGTCATGAAATTCGGATGAAGTCTATAGCTCCGATTGATCTCCAGGTCTGATAGGATTTTAAGCCAGATCGACCATTTAGAAATAGTATTTTTCTTGCGCTTAGAGATTCAAAAAGGAAAATTTTACCTTGTTTATGTAAAAAAAAAACTTGTTTGATATTCAAAATACAACAATACGATATCCAGCGTATTTGTTTGCGTCCTTGAGACGCATCGATTGACCTATTGATGAACCTTTTATGAA
>CAKNXH010059470.1:4175-16994 GCA_932178445.1 Andricus quercusramuli
GCTTACTTTTTTTTCAAGTGCAATAGAAATTTAACAAAAAATGATTCTTTATTTGCAAAAGTAGCTTAATATTATTGTATTTAAGTATTTTGTCGATAATTTGTTTTTGTTTTTTGGTTTCAAATTAATTTTTTTAGCTAAAAATTTAACTATTCTATTTTTCGTAGAAAATTGATCGCTTTTTGGTTGAATGTTGAAGTACCTGGTTGGAAATTTCTTTTTTTTTTTTTTTGTTGAAAATTGAAGTTTGTTTGGAATTTTTCTCTCTTGGCTGAAAAAAAAATCTTTTTAGTTGAAAAATCAACTCGAAAAGTCATCTTTTGTGCTTGAATTCAATTGTTTTTGATTTAAATTAAAATCTTTTTTGGTTGAAAAATCAACTAAAAGTATTCATCTTTTTTCGATTAAAAATTAAATAACTTTGTTTAACTTTGTTTTTTCAGTATTCTGTTAAAAATTAATATTTTTGGTTGAAGATTCATCATTTTAATTGAAAATTCATTTGCTTTGTTCAAAAATAAGCTATTTTGTTGAACATTCGTTTTCTCTTTGGCTGAAAATTATATATTTTTTTTACTGAAAACATTAATATTTTAGTTGAAACTATTTTGTTACAACGTTTTGTTTGAAAATTAATTTTTTTAACTGAGAATGTAATTGTTCCAGTTGAATATTCCATAATTTTGGTTGAAAATTCATCTCTAGTTGAAAATTTAACTATTCAATTTTTGGTTGACAATATATTTCTTTTTAATAAATTATGTTAGGTTTTTCGTTTTAATGGTAATTTATTTTCTTTGTTATAAAAACTACGTTTCGCCCACTAAACGTAAGGCCTTGGGTAGTGTTTTTTGGTAGAAAGTAATCTTTAATGAAAATTCATCTATTCCAGTTGAGGCTTCATCAGTTTGGTTGAAAATTAATTTTTTTTAACTGCAAATTTTATTCCATTTTTAGTTTGAAATTGATGTTTTTTAGTTTAAAAATTAAGGATTTTAGTTTAATGTTTAGTTGAAAATTCATCTTTTTAGTTGAAAATGAACTACTTGGTTGGAAGTTAAATGCTAAATCATTTTAGTTGAAAATTTATCGTTTTGGTTGAAAGTTAAACGCTTTTCTTAAAAATTCATCTTTTTGTTATAACATTCAAAAATTCCAATTAAATGTTTATATAATTTTAATTGAAAATTTATCTCTTTGATTGAACATTATTAACATTGTTAACTGAAAACTTAACTATTCAATTTTTGGTTGACAATGTTTTTTTTTAGTGAAAAATTCGTTAATTTTGTTGAAAATTCATCAGTTTTGTTGAAAATTTTGTTGTTTTTTTTTTTTACTGAAAATTTAATTATTCCATGTTTTGTTGAAACTTTGTCTTTTTTAGTTAAAAATTCATGTATTTTATTGGAAAACGGTATTTTTTGGTAGAAAATTAATATTCCTGTTTGAAAATTAACCTTTTCTATTTTTTTTTAAATAGAAAATTTATGTTTTCAAGTGACAATTTAAGTATTCCATTTTTGGTTGAAAACTGTTATTTTTTAGTTCAATATTCAACTATTTGGTTAAAAATTGATCTTTTTCAGTTCAAAATTGAACTATTTGATTAAAAATTCATGTAATTTATTTTTAAAATCGTATTTTATGGTAGAAAATTAACGTTTTTTATTTAAAATTTAACTATTTGGTTTAAAATTCATCTATCTTGATAAAAATTCAATATTTTTACTTGAAAAATTAGCAATTTGAAGCGGTTCAAATTGAATTTAATATAGTACCCATATTAATTTTACCTAAATATGCACCGACTTTTAAGTATAAGAAGATAAAATAGAAATTCCTTTGAATTATTTTCTAAACTCATGAACTTGAGAAACCAACTCTAAAAGTGCTTACTTATTTTTTAGTATTTAATTATTTAATTAATCGACTTGTCAAAGCTTTCTAAATTAAATATAATAATTGAGTCCCTAGAAACTGAAATAAAAATTGTTCATGATACACTTGCGAAACTACATATTCTACGTCAATTTTTTAGAAAATGCGAAAGTTTTTTCCAGGATTTGAGTAGACACCCTGTTTTAATATTGAAATTTAATTTTTTTTCTGTATTGTTTTAAATTCCAGGCCAGGACATTCAGCCTTCCCGAGACTTGAGTCGATTCGTCAAATGGCCGAAGTATATTCGCATTCAAAGACAGAAAGCTGTCCTAGCCAAGAGATTGAAAGTCCCGCCTCCAATTAATCAGTTCACCCAAACCCTCGACAAACAAACAGCCACCCAGCTGTTTAAAATTTTGGAAAAATACCGCCCCGAATCTGCCATCGCCAAGAAGCAGAGGTTGAAGGCCAGGGCTGAAGAGAAGGCTGCCAAAAAAGAAGATGCGCCCACGAAGAGGCCAAACTGTATCCGAAGTGGTGCCAATGCTGTGACCACCCTCGTCGAGCAAAAGAAAGCTCAACTCGTCGTTATCGCCCATGACGTCGACCCCATTGAGGTAATTTTTAACCCAGAATTTTTCTTCAAATAAATTCAGTATCTCGGACTTCACACTCTTTCCCCCTGTTTAAAAAAAATCCCCTTTTTTCTCGTTTTTTTCGCTTCAATACGAACGAAATTAATAGGACCCAATTAGAAAATCCAAGTTTTTTTGGGGGTAAACAATACAATTAAAAAATAAAAGTTTATTCTTTTTAGTTGAAAATTCTGTGTCTATATTTTTGGTTCAGATTTCATTTTTAGATAACAATTCTACTATTCGGGTGATCAGATACTTTATATTTTGGTGTTGAAAATTTTCAAAGATTTTTTTCCTAAAGATACATCGCTTCGGTTGAAAATGCAAGGATTTTGTTGAAAATGTGCGTGTTTTTTAGCTGAAAAGTAATTTTTCCATTTTTGTTCAAAATTTCACCTTTTTCGTTGAAAATTCAACTATTTTGTTTAAAGTTGAACAAATTTTCTAAAAATTCATTTTTTGTTGTTCAACATTCATAATTTTAGTTGAAAATTCATTTCAATTTTCAATATTTTTGCTAAAAATTCTACTATTCTGCTGAGAAGTTATTCTGTTTTGTTGAAAATTCAACTATTTTGTTAGAAAGTCATCTTTTTTTGTTGTTGAAAATTCAATTTAAAATTTCAATTCAATCCATTTTTTAGTTGACCATTCGACTATTTTATTTAAAGTTGAACGAATTTGTTAAAAATTAATTTTTTTTCATCAAGTTTCATCTTTTCAGTTGAAAATGTGTCTTTTGTTAATAATTCGTCTTTTTTTCAAGTATCGACTATTACATTTTTCCATTAAAATTAATGTTTTTTATGAAAATTCAACTATTTGTTTCAAAGTTGAACACATTTTTTAAAAAATCACCTTTTTCGTTGAAAATTCAACTATTTTGTTAATAATTCATCCTTTTTTTTTAATATCAACTATTTAATTTATTCTTTCAAATTAATGGGTTCATTTGACAATTCAATTACTTTGTTCAACGTTGAAAAAAAAATTTAATTCATTTTTTTTTTTGTTCAACATTCATAATTTCAGTTGAAAATTTATTTCAATTTTCAATTATTTTGGCTAAAAATTCTACTATTCTGCTGAGAAGTTACTCTGTTTTGTTGAAAATTCAACTATTTTGTTAAAAAGTCATCTTTTTTTTGTTTGTTGAAAATTCAATTTAAAATTTGAATTCAATCCATTTCTTAGTTGACAATTTGACTATGTTATTTAAAGTTGAACAACTTTGTTAAAAATTCATTTTTTTCTTGAAGTTTCATCTTTTCTGTTGAAATTTTTTTTAATGTGTCTTTTGGTAACGTTTTTTAAAAATTAAATTTTTTGTTCAAGATTCGTAATTTTAGTTGAAAATTCATCTCTTTGGTTAAAAATTAAAATATATTTTTGAAAAATCTTTTTTCTCAACTGAAAACTGTTTTTGATCTGAAATTAAAGTCTGTTTTCCTGAAAATTTGTTTTTTCTGTTAAAAATTAATTGTTTTAACTGAAAATTTAACTATTTCGTTGAAAATTTATCTTTATCGGTTGCAAATGCAAGATTTGATTAAACATTCAACTATTTTTCCGGAAATTCAATTATTTTGTTCTAATATTTTTTTAAAGTCATCTTTTTTTCTTAAAAATTCAATTTAAAATTTGAATTCAATGCATTTTTTAGTTGAAAGTTCAACTGTTTTATTAAAAATTTGTTGTTCTTTTTTACTGTGTTTTTTTTTTATAGAAAATTCGAGTAATTTTGTTAATAATTCGTCTTTTTTGGGTTGAAATTAATAATAATAATAATTTTTCCTTTAAAATTAATGTTTTTTTGTGATAATTCAACTGCTTTGATTGAAAATTCATTTTTGTAGGTTGAAAATTAGACTATTTGGAGGAAAATTTTTCGTGTATGGTCTGTTTTGTTGAAATGCTTTTTGATTAAATTCAACTGTTTTTGATTGAGAATTAAAATATTTTTTGTTGAAAGTTCGTATTTTTTTTTAAACTTAAGTTTTTTAGCCAAAAATGTAACTATTTCATTTTTGTTTGAAAATTTAACTACTTAGTTGAAAATTCATTTTTATAGGTTGAAAATGCAAGATTTGGTTAAACATTCAACTATTTTTCCGAAAATTCAATTATTTTGTTCAAAGTTCTACTATTTTGTTAAAAAGTCATCCTTTTTTCTTGAAAATTCAACTGTTCTGTTGAAAATATGTTGTTTTTTTAACTGATAATTAATTTTTCCATTTTTGTTTAAAAATTCACCTTTTTTCATTGAAAATTAAACTATTTAGTTGAAGGTTAAACAACTTCGCTAAACAAAATTTTGTTGAAGATTCATCATTTTATTTGAAAATTCATTTCTCTAGTTTAAAATTCCTCTTCTTGGATATACAATTCAACTATTTTGGTAGAAAATAAAGGTATGATGAAAATTTATGTTTTGGTATTGAAAATTTCACTGAAATCTTTCTTGATTAAAAATTCAACTATCTTGTTAATAATTCGTCTTTTTTCGAAATATCAATTGTTACATTTTTCCATTCAAATTAATGTTTTTTTATGAAAATTCAACTGCTTTGTTTGAAGTAGAACAAATTTTTGTTAATTCATTTTTTTTTTCAAGATGCATAATTTTTAGTTGAAAATTCATATCTCTGGTTAAAAATTGAAATATATATATATTTTTTTTAAGTTTTTTCTCAACTGAAAATTTAAACTACTTTTTAAAAAATTTAACTATTCCAGTTGAAAGTAAAGTTATGGCAAAGTTGAACTACTTTGTTACAAAATCATTTTTTGCTGATGATTCATCTCGTGGGTTAAAAATTTGGTTGAAAATTATTTTTTGTTTATTTGTTGAATTGCACTGTTTTTGATTGAAAATTAAAATCTTTTTTGTTGAAAATGTTTTTTCGGTTGAAAATTCATTTTTTCAATTGAAAATGTAACTTCCATTTTTGTTTGAAATTCTAACTACTTGGTTGAAAATTAATCTTTGTAGGTTGAGAATTAGACTATTTGGTTGAAAATTGATCGTGTATTTTTGAAAATTCATCTATTTTGTTGAAACGTCGTATTTTGGTTGAATTCAACTGTTTTTTGTTAAAAATTAAAATCTTTTTTGTTGAAAGTTGGTTGTTTTGGGTTGAAAATTAATTTTTTTTTCAACTGAAAATGTAACTTCAATTTTTGTTTGGAATTTTTAACTACTTAGTTGAAAATTCGAATATTTAATAGAAAAGATATCTTTTTTTGGATAAAATTCATCTATTTTGTTGAAATTACAATAAATTTCGATTTGAAATCTTAGGAATATGGTACCTATCTTAATTTTATTTAAAATAATTTATTCTCGTATTATTCCCATATTTTCGAGAAAAATCACCCTATTTCTGAGAGCGTTTTGAGCTGTGAAGTCTGATATCTATAATATTTATAATAGAATTTCAATGATGTTAGAATTTCTTCACCTGAGGGCAAAGACACATGATTGTTTTTGTTCAGAGGATGAGACTTGACTCTGAGAACACAAAATTCTTCAATTAGAATATTTTGTTCATCGTGAACGATCTTTAAATATTGAATTATTTTTTCAGGTTGTCCTATTCTTGCCAGCCCTTTGCAGAAAGATGGGAGTTCCTTACTGCATCGTGAAAGGCAAAGCTCGTCTGGGAAGACTCGTCAGGCGAAAAACGTGCACGGCAATTGCTCTCACACAGGTAATTTATTTATTTCGCTCAAATTTTATTTGATACAAAATATTTTTTATTATTTATTATTCAAATTTCTATTTCTATTATTTAAATTTCAAATAATTTTAAGATTTTAGGGTATTCTTTCAATTTTCAAGAGCTTTTAAAAGTTATTATTATTTTTTATTTTTATTTGAGTACAAAATATTTAACATGATGAAGAATACTAGAGCCAATCCAATGATTGCTTGTGATATATCAAAGTATTTTACTGATGATTCTTGAACTTTTAATTAACTTTTAACTAAATCTGAAATTTACTTACATTTGGCTTCTAATTTCTTTTTACAGGTCGATTCTGGGGACAGAGCTAACTTTACAAAGGTCGTTGAAGCGATCAAAACGAACTTTAATGATCGTTATGATGAGATCAGGCGTCACTGGGGAGGTGGTCTTCTTGGCAGCAAATCTACTGCCAGGATAACGAAACTCGAGAAGGCTAAGGCTAAGGAACTTGCCCAAAAGCAAGGTTAAACTGTTCCAAGTTTCTTCGAATAAATATTTGTAACAGGGTTTGCGTATTTTATTCCTGAATTCGATACTCGTGCATTCCCACTTCCTTAGAAAAAAAAACTTACCTAAATTTATGATTTTTGACATGACTGTGAAGCTCTTCGCCTGGGGTGATTGCTAGGGAGATTGATCAGCGGCCTGGGTCGCAGCAGTGTTGTGGAACGAGCTTGTTATTTAAATAAGCATCACGGGAGTTCTAGATTAATATTGGTTTGAATAATTTTAGGGCATTTTAAAAGATTCAACGAAATTTTCAAGAGCTTTTAAAGGTTCAAATGATTTTGGGTATTTTAAAAATTTTCCAGGATTTTCAATAGATTGATATGAATTATAAAATGGAATTCTAGCGTAGTTTTAAAAGTTGCAAGATATTTTATAACCTTTCTGGGGATTTCAATGATTTTAAAAGCTCTCAGAGCTTTTATTATATTTTATTTTAATAAATTTTTCAGTATTTCAGAAAGTATCAGTTTTCTAAATTAGAAGAGGGTATTTTTTACATTCTCGTCGAGCTGGATGGAAGGAAATTTGGTTTTATTATTATTTTTTTTCTGATTTGGAAAAGGCCAATTTTTTATTTCAACTTTTTTTCTTGTTTAGAAGAAGGCAATTTTTTATTTGCAACATTTTTATTGAGTTGGAAGGGAGCAAATTTTTTCTGAATTGTCAAGATAATTTTTTTCATTTTTATTGAGTTGGAAGGGATGGTTTTCAATATTTTACGAATAGGAAGAAAGATAATTTTATTTGTAAATATTTCTATTAAGCTAGAGGAAGGGGGTAATATTTGGTTATACATTTTTTCTGAAATAGAAAAGGCTCTTTTTTGTCTTAATCATTTTTATTGAGGTCGGAGGGATGTTTTTTTTATGTATTGAAAAAGTCCATTTTTTTCTTTTTAAAATTTTCATTGACTTTAAGGGAAGAATTTTCAAGAGATTTACATAAATTATAAAATGGAATTTTAGCTTAGTTTAAAAAGTTTCTGATAACCTTCTGAGGATTTCAATGATTTTAAAAGCTCTTCCAGAGCTTTCACATTTTATTTTTATACATTTTTCAGTATTTCAGGAAATATCAGATTTCATATAATTTTACGGGAGCTTATAATATTTTAAAGAATTTACCCACAAAAATGAAGGTATTTCAAAAGATTTTAGGGTGTTTTAAATAAATTTAAAGTAATTTTTTTAGGAATGTAATAATTTTAGGATATTTTCAAAAATTCCAAGTAATCTTCAAAAGATTTTGGGGTATTTTTAAATATTTCAAGAAATTTTCATTCGATTTCAGTAATTTAATGAGATTTATTCAAAGGATTTGAAATATTTTAGGGTATTTTAAAAGATTCCAAGGCATTTTCAAGAGTTTAAAAAATATTCGAGGAATTTTTAAATATTTAGAGAAGTTGAAACTTTTTGATCATTTCAAGTGCTTTTAAATATTTTAGGGTGTTTTAAAAGATTCGAAGAAATATTTAATAAATTTCAATAATTCGAAGGGATTTTTAAGATTTTAGGGTATTTTTTTCAAATTTCAAGAGCTTTTAATAGTAGTTTCATACAATTTTCGGATACTTTTAAAAATTTCAAAGAATTCTGAAAAAGTCTAAACATTTTCGAAGGATTTGAAATATTTTCGTGTATATTTTCAAAAATTCCAAACAATTTTCAATCAAGTTAAATAAATTAAAGGGATTCTAAAAGATTCCAAGGTATTTTCAATAACATTAAAAAGTTTCCAAACATTTATAACCGATTTTAATAATATCAAAAGGTTCGAAATATTATATGGTTTTTTAAAATATTCCAATGAAGTTTTTATTGATTTTCATTATTTGAAAGAATTTTAAAGATTTTAGAGTATTTTTAAAAATTCCAAGTAATTTTCAAGAGCTTTAGAAAAATTCAAAAGATTTCAAAACATTTAAATTATTTTAAGTAATTAAGGAAGGGATGAAATTTTGTTTATTTTTCTTTTTGGTTTGGAAAAGGCCAGTTTTTACTTTTTAACTTTTTTATTCAATTTAAGAAAATAATTTTTTCTTCCATTTTTTTTACTTGGAAGAGGGGCATTTTTTATTTGTAACATTTTTATTGGGCTGGAAGGAAGAAAATTTTGATTATAGATTTTTTCTGAATTAGAAGGATAATTTTTTTAAATTTTTATTGTGTTGGAAGGGATGAAATTTTGGTTTTCTATATTTTACGAATAGGAAGAAAGATAATTTTTTATTTTCATCATTTTTATTGAGTTAGGTGGGTCAAATATTCGTTATAAATTTTTTCTGAAATGGAAAAGGCCCTTTTTTGTTTTTTATCATTTTTATTGAGGTCGGAGGGATGTTTTTTTATTGAAAAAGTCCATTTTTTTCTTCAAATTTTTAATGAATTTAAGAGAAGAATTTTTTATTTTATCTTTTTTCCTGAATTGGAAGAGGGAAATTTTGTTCATTTTTCTTCCTGATTTAGAAAAGGCCAGTTTTTTCTTCTTAACTTTTTTATTCAATTTAAGGACAGAATTTTTTATTTTAACTTTTTTTTTATTTGGGAGATGGAAATTTTTTATTTGTAACATTTTTATTGAGTTGGAAGGGAGCAAATTTTGGTTATAAATTTTCTCCGAAGGGAAAAGGTACTTTTTTGTTTCTATCATTTTTTATTTTTCACATTATTAATGAATTTAAGAGAAGAATTTTTTATTTAAACTTTTTTCTGAATTTGAAGAGGGTAATTTTTTATATTTATATTGAACTGGATGGAAGGAAATTTTGTTTATTATTCTTTCTGATTTGGAAAAGGCCAGTTTTTTTATTTCAACCTTTTTTCTTATTTGGAAGAAGACAATTTTTTATTTGTAACATTTTAATTGAGTTGGAAGGGAGCAAATTTTGGTTATAAATTTTTTCTGAATTGTCAGGATAATTTTTTTCATTTTTATTGTGTTGGAAGGGATGAAATTTTGGTTTTCAATAGAAAAGAAATGGAAAAGGCTGTTTTTTGTCTTCATCATTTTTATTGAGGTCGAAGGGGTGATGTTTTTTTTTTATTGAAAAAGTCCATTTATTCTTTTAAAATTTTTCATTCAATTTGACGGAAAACCATTTTATTTCAACTTTTTTTTTATTTGGAAGATGGCAATTTTTTATTTGTAACATTTTTATTGAGTTGGTTATAAATTTTGTCTGAATTGGAAGGCTATTTTTTTCATTTTTATAAGCTCTTTCAGAACTTTCACTCTTATTTTATTTTTATAAATTTTCCTGTATTTCAGGAAATATCAGATTTCATATAATTTTACGGGATCTTATAATATTTTTAAGAATTTATTCACAAAAATTAAGGCATTTCAAAAGATTTTAGGCTATTTAAAAAGATTCCATGAATTTTGAAGGGATTTCGAAGAATTTTTGAGATTCTAGGGTATTGTAAATAAATTAGAAGTAATTTCGTAGGAATTTAAACATTTTAGGATGTTTTTAAAAATTCCAAGTAGTCTTCAAAAAATTTAAAATATTTTGGGGTATTTTAAAAGATTTCTAGAAATTTTCAATTGATTTCAGTAATTTAATAAGATTTATTCAAAGGATTTGAAATATTTTAGGGTATTTTAAAAGATTCCAAGGCATTTTCAAGAGTTTGAAAAATATTCGAGGAATTTGAAAATATTTAGAGAATTTGAAACTTTGATCATTTTGAGGGGCTTGAAATATTTTAGGGTGTCGAAGAAATTTTTAAAAATAAATTTCGATAAATTTATGGGATTTTAGGGTATTTTAAAAGATTTCAAGGCGTTTTCAAGATCTTAAAAATTTTTCGAGGGATGCCCAAGTATTTGAAATTATTTAGGTTATTTATAAAGTTTCTAAGGAATTTTTTACTATTTTCATCATTTAAACCAAAGGATTAAAAATATTTTAGGTAATTTCAAGAGATTCTAAGGAGTTTTTAGTTGATTGAAAAAATTTGAAGGGATTTCAATTAATTTTTTAGATTTTAGGGTATTTTTAAAAATTCCTAATAATTTTCAAGGGCTTTATAAAATTTTAAATGATTTGAAATAATTTCATGAATTTTAGAAAATTCCATAGAATTTTCAATTGATTTCATAAATTTAATAAGATTTCTTCAAAGGATTTAAAATATTTTACGCTATCCCAAAAAATTCCAAGGTATTTTCAAGAGCATTAAAAAGTTTCGAGGAATTTCAAAGGATTTGAAAATATTGAGGTAATTTTAAAAGATTCCAAGCATTTTTATCTGATTTCAATTATTTCAAGGAATTTCTAAATGTTTGAAATATTTTATGGTGTTTTAAAATATTCCAAGGAAATTTTGGATTTTAATAATTTGAAGGGATTTTAAAGATTTTAGGGTATTTTTAAAAATTCCAAGTAATTTTCAAGAGCGTTAAAGAAATTCAAGAGATTTTAAGGGATGCAATTTTGTTTATTTTTCTTTATGATTTGGAAAAGGCCAGTTTTTACTTTTTAAAATTTTTATTGAATTTAGGGAAAGAATTTTTCCTTCCATTTTTTTCTGATTTGGAAGAGGGTCATTTTTTATTTGTAACATTTTGATTGAGGTGGAACGGGGCAAAATTTTGGTTATAAATTTTTTCTGAAATGGAAAAGGCACTTTTTTTATTTTTATCATTTTTATTGAGATCGGAGGGATGATGTTTTTTTTTTATTGAAAAAGTACATTATTTCCTTTATAAAATTTTTAATGAATTCAAGAGAAGAATTTTTTATTTTAACTTTTTTTCTGAATTGGAAGAAGGTAACTTTTTACATTTTTGTCGAGCTGGATGGAAGGAAATTTTGTTTATTTTTCTTTCTGATTCGGAAAAAGGCCAGTTTTTTGTTTTTAACATTTTTTTTTATTTTAACTTTTTTCTTATTATCAAGAAGAACATTTTTTATTTGTAACATTTTGATTGTGTTGGGAAGGGCCAAATTTTGAATATAAATTTTTTCTGAAAAAAAAAATTTGTTTATATCATTTTTATTGTGGTCGGCGTGATGATTTTTTCTTATCGAAAAAGTCGATTTTTTTCTTTTTCACATTTTTAATGAATTTAAGGGAAGACTTTTTTATTTGAACTTTTTTTCTGAATTGGAAGAGGGTAACTTTTTACATTTTTATCGAGCTGGATGGAAGGAAATTTTTCTTTCTGATTTGGAAAATGCCTGTTTTTTCTTTTTAACATTTTTAGTGAATTTAAGGAAAGAATTTTTTATTTCAACTTTTTTCCTTATTTAGAAGAAGGAAATTTTTTATTTGTAACATTTTTATTGAGTTGGAAGGGAGAAAATTTTGTCTAAATTGAAAGGCTATTTTTTCATTTTTATTGAGCTGGAAGGGATGAAATTTTGGTTTTCCATATTTTACGAATAGGACGAAAGATACTTTTTTATTTTTAACATTTTTATTGAGTTGGGAGGGGCCAAAATTTGGTTATAATTTTTTTCTGAATTGGAAAAGGCACTTTTTTGTTTTTATCATTTTTATTGAGGTCGGAGGGATGATGTTTCTTTTTTTCTTATTTAGAAAATTTTAGTTATACATTTTTTATGAATAGGAAGAAAGCTATTTTTTTTCTAAATATTTTTATTAAGTTGGAAGGGGGCAAATTTTTTTTTGATGTGGAAAAGGCACTTTTTTTCATCATTTTTATTGAGGTCGGAGGGATGTTTTTTGTCTTTATTGAAAAAGTCCATTTTTTTCTTTTCCACATTTTTAATGAATTTAAGGGAAGAATTTTTTATTTTAACTTTTTTCTGGATTGGAAGAGGGTCATTTTTTACATTTTTGTCGAGCTGGATGGAAGAAAAAATTTGTTTATTTTTCTTTCTGATTTGGAAAAGTCTTGTCTTTTTAACATTTTTATTGAGTTGGAAGGCATACAATTTCGGTTTTCAATATTTTATGTATAGGAAGAAAGATAATTTTTTTCGAAATATTTTTATTAATTTCGAACAGGGCAAATTTTGGTTATAAATTTTTTCTGAAAGGGAAAAAGGACTTTTTTTGTTTTTA
>CAKNXH010059470.1:41599-54240 GCA_932178445.1 Andricus quercusramuli
AAAAAAATGTATGTTTAAGAAAGTAGTTCAACTTTTAAGAAAATGGTTGAATTATTCTGACTAAAAAAGATGAATTGTTAACGAAAAATGTAATAGTTGATACAATAACAAAAAAAAATGTAATTTAATATAAAAAACAGTAGAATTCATTTTAAGAGAAGGTTTTTCAACAAAATGGGTTATTTTTCAACCACATTGTTGAGTTTTTAAGCCAAAACGACCAATTTTTACAAAACAATTGAATTTTCAATCAGTAAATATTGATTTTTGACAAAAAAGTTATCTATCAACGAAATATTTGAATTTTCTACGAAAAGAGGGGACTCTTCAGTTGAAAAAGACGAATTTTCAACAAAATAAGTACATTTCTAACAAAAAAGATAAACCGTCAAATAAAATTATCTATTTTAAAACAAAAGGGTGATTATCAATGAAGAAGATTAATTTTCTACCAAAAAAGACGAATTTTAAACTAAAATTTCAAGAAAAAAGATTTAAATTTAATTTTAAAACTAGCAATTTTAGCTAAATTTTATCAGGATTCATAATAATTAAATTGATAGCCCTTTTTATACATTTTACATACGAACTAAATATTATTTTATTGTTTTTCCCTAATTTTTCCGGCTCATAAATGCCAAATTTACTGAAAAAATTAGAATTTTTCACAAGTTTATAAATAATATGATTAATGAATTAATTCATTTCGTTATTTCGGGCAAAAAATGTAACCAAAAGTAACGTTTTCATAAAATAAGTAACTTTTTAGTAACCACGGATCAACAAAGTAACTAACTTACTATAAAGTAACCCTTTCCGAGCCCTGATATAATTATCTTTGCTTATACTAAAAATTTGAAGAATTTACATTCAGAACTTTAATTTAAACGATTATTTGTGATTTCAAAAAAGTTTGTTTACACCAGAAAAAAACACTAAAAAAGATAATAAAAATAAAAATTAAAGTTACTTTCGAGGTTTAAATGTAAAAAATATTGTTAGGAACTGAATAAAATAACATACCTGCTACCTTTCTTTCATAAAATCAACAAAAAACGACAACAAAGGCCGACAAAATAAACAGTCAGTTGAATTCGAATCAGCTGATCGCTCTCGTATTTTCTAGGTTATGTTGCCCAGCGTCCGAAGATCATGGGCACACGTATGCATGCGACGTGTTCGTGTACGTGGCAGTTACACGTCATATCAGTGGTGTGAGTGCGTGTCAGTTTCTCACACTCAGTCACCGGCGATATTTGACAAAATTTAGAAAAACGTTTTTATTCCTAAAAAATAAGGATATTATGCAGTGATAAAAAGTTGTATTAATAATCATGAGGATATTTTTATTGTGTGGAATAGTGGCAGTCTTTTATTTTACGTTTGTCGCGGGTCAAACGAAAAAGAAATTGCAAATTGGAATTAAAAAACGCATCGAGAATTGTACTGTTAAATCAAAAAAAGGAGATACTTTATACGTTAGTTATGTGGTAAGCCCGGAAATTATTATCGTAAATAATATCAATAGTCTAAAGAAATTTGATTTTAAGGCTCTTCTCAAGATCTAACCTCAAAATTCAATTCTCGCGGTTTATTCAATAAATAGAATTAAATCTTTATAAATATTAAAACTTGTGCTATACTTTGTCAAGTAGAAGTGTTTATACAAAGGAAAAACGGTTTACTCTAGTCATTTTTACGTAAAATTAATTTTTGGAATGTTTTGAGGTTATGTCAAAAATTTCATTTTACGAAAAAGTTATTAAATTTAAGAGTTTTTTTCTCTGCATACATATTTCTATTTAACAAAAGGAGTACCACTTATTACAGGCTTCACTCTTTTTCTCCTATTCCCCCTTTTTTAAGAATTCCTCTTTTTCTTTTTTACGACAATCAATTTTATTGCTTTTCCAACTATTTTTTCATTTTCGCTATTCAAATTGTGGTGGCAGATAGACATTTTTCTTCAACCCTGGGATTTTAATTGAAAATTGGGACGACTGAAAAATCCCGAAAAATAAAATTCACGAATAATAAAATTGCCGAAAAATAAAAAACCCGAATTGGAAAATTCCCGAATAATGAAATTCGCGATTAATAAAATTCCCGAATTGGAAAATTCCCGAATAATGAAATTCGCGATTAATAAAATTCCCGAATTGGAAAATTCCCGAATAATGAAATTCCCGAACAGTTTATAATATGACCAAATTGGAAAATTCCCGAATAAGAATATTCCCGACAGTTTATAATATTACCGAACTGGAAAATTCCCGACAGAAAATTGCCGAATTATAAAATATCCTAATTGGAAAATTCCCGAATTGTAAAATTCACGAATTTAAGCAATTAAAATTCCTTTATAAATATATTTTGGTAAATAAAAATACAATAATAAAATATTTTTTATGTTAAAAATTTCAAAAATTATCATTCATTTAAAATAACAATAACTGAAAATAATATATTTCTGAGTGACAATTTTTTTCTGTTGAGAATGTCACACTCCGATTGAACAATTTTTTTCTGTTGAGAAAAAAAATTGTCACCCAGAAATATATTATTTTCAATTATTGTTATTTTACATGAATGATAATTTTTGAAATTTTAAACATAAAAAATAAATCTTCAAAAAAATATTTTATTATTGTATTTTTATTTAACAAAATATATTTGTAAAACAATTTTAATTGTTTAAATTCGGGCATTTCACAATTAGGATATTTTATAATTCGGCAATTTTCTGTCGGGAATTTTATTATTCTGGAATTTTCCAATTCGGCATTTTTCAAATTCGGGATTTTTACAATACGGGAATTTTATTAATCACGAATTTCATTATTCGGGAATTTTCCAATTCGGGTTTTTTATTTTTCGGTAATTTTATTATTCGTAAATTTTATTATTCGGGAATTTTCCAATTCGGTAATTTTTCAGTGTCGGGAATTTTATTTTTCGGGATTTTTCAGTCGTCCCTGAAAATTCATCTTTTTTTGGTTAAAAATTTTATTATTTGGTTGAAAATTTAATTATTTTATTCGAAATTGAACGATTTTGAAAGAAAATCATTTTATTCGGTTTAAATTCAACTGTTTTGTTGAAAATTAGTTTTTTGGTTGAATTAAACTGTTTTTTATTCAAAAATTAATTTTTTTTAAATATATGAACTATTACAATTTTAGTTGAGGATTCATCTTTTTTCGTCAAAAATTACATTTTTCAATTGAAAATTTATCTAGGACATTTTTTGTTGAAAATTGATATTTTTTAGTTCAAAATTCATATATTTTGTTTAAAATTCATCTTTTTTTGGTAAAAAATTAATGTTCTCGTTGAAAATTTATTTCCTTGGTGTTAAATTACACTATTTTGTTGAAAATTCGTATTTTTGTAGCTGAAAATTCATGTATTTTATTAAAAAATTATCTCTTTGGTTTCAAATTAAACAATCTTGTTGAAAATTCGTCTTTTTTGATTGAATGTAACTGTTTTTGATTAAGAAGTCATTTTTTTCGTTCCAAATTATTTTTTAAATTGTAAAAAAATATGTATTTTGTTTTAAATTCATATTTTTTGTAAAAAAATTAATCTTCTGGTTGAAACTTCATATCTTTGGTGTTAAATTGTACTATTTTTTATTATTTCGTAGCGGAAAATTCATGTATTTCATTAAAAAATTATCTCTTTGGTTTCAAATTAAACAATCTTGTTGAAAATTTGTCTTTTTTGGTTGAAATTTCGCCTATTACATTTTCCATTTTTGGATAAAAATAATACTATTTGGTTGAAAATCAACTTTTTTGTTGAAAATTCGCCTTTTTGACTTGAAACTTCAACAACCTGGTTGATCTTTTTTCTGTCTTGACTGAAAATTCAACTATTTTGTGGAAAAACTCTTTTTTGGTTGAATGTAACTGTTTTGGATTTAAAATAGAAAAAATTGGATTGAAATATCAACTATTACATTTTTTGTTAAGAAGTCATCTTTTTTTGTTCAAAATTATTTTTCAATTGAAAAAAATCATGTATTTTGTGTAAAATTTGTCTTTTTGGTAAAAAATTAATCTTCTGGTTGAAAACTGATCTCTTTGGTGTTGAATTGAACTATTTTGTTGAAAATTAATCTTTTGTAGCTGAAAGTTCATGTATTTTATTAAAAAATTATCGTTTTGGTTTCAAATTAAACAATCTTGTTGAAAATTCGTCTTTTTTGGTTGAATGTAACTGTTTTTTATGTAAAATAAAAAAAAAATTGGTTGAAATATCAACTATTACATTTTTTGTTAAGAAATCATATTTATTCGTTCAAAATTATTTTTCAATTGAAAAAAATTCATGTATTTTGTGTAAAATTCGTCGTTTTTGTAAAAAATTAATCTTCTGGTTGAAAACTTATTACAGATTTCACTCTCTTTCTCCTATTCCCCTTTTTTTAAGAATTCCTCTTTTTATTTTTTATGACAATCGATTTTATTGCTTTTCCAACTATTTTTTTTTCACTATTCAAATTGTGGTGGCAGATAGGCATAGAGATATATAGCCCTATATGGAAAAAATGACAATTGTCTTCAACCCTGGGATTTCAATTGAAAATTCTTTTTTTTTTTTTAGAAATTTTATTATTTGGTTGAAAATTGAACGGTTTAGTTCAAAATTTATATATTTCGTTTAAAATTCGTCTTTTTTTGGTAAAAAATTAATCATCTCGTTGAAAATTCATCTCCTTATTGTTAAATTGCACTATTTTGTTGAAGATTCGTAATTTTGTAGCTGAAAATTCATGTATTTTATTAAAAAATTATCGCTTCGGTTTCAAATTAAACAATCTTGTTAAAAATTCGTCTTTTTTGGTTGAATGTAACTGTTTTTTATTTAAAATAAAAAAAATTTTGGTTGAAATATCAACTATAAATATCAACATTTTTTGTTAAGAAGTCATTTTTTTTCGTTCCAAAGTATGTTTTAAATTGAAAAAAATATGTATTTTGTTTAAAATTCATATTTTTTGTAAAAAAATTAATCTTCTGGTTGAAACTTCATCTCTTCGGTGTTACATTGTACTATTTTGTTGAAAATTGATCTTTTGTAACGGAAAATTCATGTATTTTCTTTAAAATTTATCTCTTTGGTTTCAAATTAAACAATCTTGTTGAAAATTCGTCTTTTTTGGTTGAAATTTCGTCTATTACATTTTTCATTTTTGGATAAAAATAATACTATTTGGTTGAAAATCAACTTTTTTGTTGAAAATTCGTCTTTTTGACTTGAAACTTCAACAATCTGGTTGATTTTTTTTATTTCTTGACTGAAAATTCAACTATTTTGTGGAAAAATTCTTTTTTGGTTGAATGTAACTGTTTTGGATTTAAAATAGAAAAAATTTGATTGAAATATCAACTATTACATTTTTTGTTAAGAAGTCATCTTTTTTTGTTCAAAATTATTTTTCAATTGAAAAAAATCATGTATTTTGTGTAAAATTTGTCTTTTTGGTAAAAAATTAATCTTCTGGTTGAAAACTGATCTCTTTGGTGTTGAATTGAACTATTTTGTTGAAAATTAATATTTTGTAGCTGAAAGTTCATGTATTTTATTAAAAAATTATCTCTTTGGTTTCAAATTAAACAATCTTGTTGAAAATTCGTCTTTTTTATTGAATGTAACTGTTTTTGATATAAAATTTTAAAAAATTTGGTTGAAATATCAACTATTACATTTTATGTTCAGAAGACATCTTTTTCCGTTCAAAATTATTTTTTAAATTGAAAAAAGATGTATTTTGTTTAAAATTCATATTTTTTGTAAAAAAATTAATCTCCTCGTTGAAACTTCATCTCTTCGGTGTTAAATTGTACTATTTTGTTGAAAATTGATCTTTCGTAGCTGAAAATTCATGTATTTCATTTAAAAATTATCTCTTTGGTTTCAAATTCAACAATCTTGTTGAAAATTTGTCTTTTTTGGTTGAAATTTCGCCTATTACATTTTCCATTTTTGGATAAAAATAATACTATTTGGTTGAAAATCAACTTTTTTGTTGAAAATTCGCCTTTTTGACTTGAAACTTCAACAACCTGGTTGATCTTTTTTCTGTCTTGACTGAAAATTCAACTATTTTGTGGAAAAACTCTTTTTTGGTTGAATGTAACTGTTTTGGATTTAAAATAAAAAAAAATTTGGTTTAAATATCAACTATCACATCTTTTGTTCAGAAGTCATTTTTTTCGTTCCAAATTATTTTTTCAATTGCAAAAAATTCATGTCTTTTGTGTAAAATTCGTCTTTTTTGTAAAAAATTAATCTTTTGGTTGAAAACTAATCTCTTTGGTGTTAAATTGAACTATTTTGTTGAAAATTAATTTTTGTAGATGAAAATTCATGTATTAAAAAAAAAAAATTATCGCTTTAGTTTCAAATTAAACAATCTTGTTGACAATTCGTCTTTTCTGTTTCAATGTAACTGTTTTTTATTTAAAATTTAAAAAATTGATTGATATATCAACTATTAAATTTTTTGTTAAGAATTCATCTTTTTTCGTTCAAAATTATTTTTCCAATTGAAAAAAAATCATGTATTTTGTTTAAAATTCGTCTTTTTTTTCTGTAAACAATTAATCTTCTGCTTGAAAATTTATCTCTTTGGTGCTAAATTGCACTATTTTGTTGAAAATTGATCTTTTGTAGCTAAACTTCATGTATTTTATTAAAAAATTATCTCTTTGGTTTCAAATTAAACAAGCTTGTTGAAAATTCGTCTTTTTTGGTTGAAATTTTTTTCACTGACAACTCAACTTTTCGGATAAAAAAATTATCATTTGGTTGAAAATCAACTTTTTTGCTGAAAATTCAACTATGTATTTTGTTGAAAAATTCTTTTTTGGTTGAATGTAACTGTTTTTGATTTAAAGTAAAACCCTTTTTTTATTAATATCATTAATTGGAAGGGATTCCAAGGCGTTTGAAATATTTTAAAATAAAGACTTTTTTCTTCAATTTCAGAAGATATGGAAGATTTCACAGGATTTTAAAAGATTCTATCAATTTTCCAGGATTTCAGGATAAAAAAGAATTTAGTCAAGATAAGTGACATATTTCGTAGGGTTTCTAAGATTTGAAGAGTTTTTTAATTAATTTAAGGAATGCACAATGAATTCTTATTAATTTATCCTGACTTCATTTAAATTTTTGGATTTGAAATATTTTAAGGTATTTTTTCTTAATTCCTTGGCATTTTCAAGAGCTTTAATAAATTTCAAGGGATTTCAAAAGATTTGGAAGGATTTGAAATATTTTAAAATATATTAATATTAATAATATATTTTAAGGGTTATTTAAATTATTTCCAATTCATTTGAATTCTTTCCATTTATTTTGCAGTCATTAGTCACATTTTTGGTTAGAAATTAGAGGGGTTTCAAAGGTTGAGATTTTCAAATATCTTTTGCAATTCATTTAGAATTCATCCTGAATTTGTATTAATTTATCCTGCATTCTTTTGAATTCTTCTAAATTCACTCAATTCAATGGATTTTTAAACAGGTTTTCTGTAAATTTATCTTGATTTTTTATAAGGTTAATCGAATTCTTATCATTTACATTAAATTCACTCCATTTTCACTGAAATCAATGGGGTTTTGTCGATTCTTAAAATTATTTTGAATTAATTTGAATTCATTTTTGGTTATCAATTAGTAGGATTTGAAGAGATTTTAAATTATTGTTTGGAATTCAGTCTGAATTCTTATTTTTTATTTAAAAAAATTTTTTTAATTCGCTTGAATTCTTAAGCATTTCATAAAATTCTTTTGAATTCCTTTTAATTTTTCTAAGCTTATTTCAGAGTTACTGAATTCAATAAGTTTGTTCATATTTTTAAATTGTTTTCAATTCATTCGATTTTTTTTCAAATCAACCTTGAATTTTTATGAATTTTATCAATGGCATTTTTTATTTTAAAATTTTTTGCAATTCATTAGAATTTTTTTGAATATAACTTGCATTTTTTTAAATCTGTATGAATTTATCATGAATTTTTTACCCTTTGAGCGCGAAAATGTACCCTATGTTCATGTGGAAAAGTACCCTTTGGTCCCTGTAATTTATCCCATAGGGACTGGGAGGCCTGGAATGCCTCGTCTTTCCGCAAAAAATTTAAAAAATACCTAAATATTTTAAAAATGAAAATAAAATATTTAAACTTCTTTTTTAGAAACTTTCCTCAAGTAATTATATTCTATTTTTAGTGCTCTTCCAATTTCACTAGGAAAAAAATAGTTTTGAAAATATGTAACCTCATTCCCCTTGCTCTTCTTTTTTGGTCTAAATGAGAACTGAATTAATAGAACCTAATAAGAAAATCTAACTTTTTTGGGTTGAAAAGTCATTCTATTTAATAAAAAAATCTACTGTTATATTTTTAGTTGAGAATTAATCTTTTCGGTAGAAAAATTTATTATTTGGTTAAAAATTAAGTTTTTTGTTCAAATTCGTTTTTTTTTTCTATGAAAATTTATCGCTTGATAGATTTATCTTTTTTCGGTAAAAATGCAACTACCTGGTTGAAAGTCAATCGTTTTTTGTTAAAGATTAAATTATTTTTTTGAAAATGTTTGTTTTTTGATTAAATTGTACTGTTTTTGATTTAAAATAATTTTTTTTTTTTCGTTGAAATATCGACGAGTTTCTCCATGCATGGAAACAAGTTCATTCTGATCGATTTTGACTTTTGGTGATAAAGTAAACAAAAGCAGCCCATGTTGCAGAACGTAAAAAAATATTCTGGGATTCTATGCAATATTGACTATTAACTAAAAAAAAATTAATTTGATTCTTTTTTTTTAATAGAAAACTCGTCCTTTTGGATTAACGATTCATCTTTTGGTCGAAAAGTCATCTTTTTTGGTTGAAAGTTAATTATTTTTAATTAAAAAATCTACTATTACATTTTTGGTTCAGAATTCATCTCTTATGTTCGAAAATTGAATTATTCTGTTGAGAATTCAATTATTTTATTAAAAAATCATCTTTTTCGGTTGAAAGTTAATTCTTTTTACTTGAAAAGTCTACTATTATATTTTTGATTCAAAAATTAATCTTTTTTGGTTAAAAATTTATATATTTTATTGAAAATTCAACTATTTTGTCAGAAACTCGTCTTTTTTGGCTAAAAATTTAACTGTCTCGTTGACCATTCATCTTTTTTGGTTGAAAATTTAACTTTTTGGATAAAAATTGAACTTTTTTATTAAAAATTCGTATATTTTGTTTCAAAGAATGAAAATTCATCTTTGATAAAAAAAAGTCATCTTTTTTGGTTGAAAGTTAATTCTTTCAAATTAAAAAATGTATTATTATATTTTTGGTTCAAAAAATAATCTCTTTTGCTTGGAAATTCAATTATTTTATTGAAAATTTAACTATTTTTGTTAAAGCCATCTTCTATGATTGAAAGTTTAACAAATTTTTAAAAAAATAATTTTTTTTTTAAAAATCTTGTTTGGTTGAAGTATCTACCATTACATTTTTTGTTGAAAATTCAACTGCATGGTTGAAAGTCGAACTACTTTGATGAAATTTTTTTTTTCTAACGATTCATCTATTTGATAGACAATTGTCTTCTTTTTAATGAAAATTCATGTATTTGGTGGAAGATTCGTCTCTTTTGGTAAAAAATAATCATTTGGTTGAAAAATGTATGTTTTTGAGTTTGAAAATTCAACTATTTTGTTGAAAATTCGACTTTTTGGTTTAAAATGATCTTTTTTGTAGAAATTTCGTAGTTTTGGGTTAAAAATTTAACTATTTTATGGCAAATGCATCTTTTTGGCTTAAAATTTCAACTATTTGGTTAAAAATTCACTTTTTTGTTGAAATTAAACTGTTTTTCATATTTTGTGGTTGAAAATTCGTCTTTTTGGTGTAAACATTCATCCTTGTTGGTTGAAAATTCAACTATTTGGTAACAAATTTAAGTTTTTTATTAAAAATTCGTCTAGTTTGCTTGAAAGTGCAATTATTTGGTTGTAAAAACATCTATATTGGTTTAGAATTGAATTTTTACTTGAAAATTCATTTTTTCGAGTTTGAAGATTCTCTAAAAAAAATTGAATTTTTGCTTGAAAGCTCAACTCTTTTGTTGAAAATTCATCTCTTTGTAGAAAATTAATCTTTTTTGGTAAAAAATGTAATATATTTCGAGTTGTAATCTTAAGAATAAGGTACCTACATTAATTCGATTATAATGAATTTATCCTCCCATTTTCGTGAAAAATCACCCTATTTCCCCTGTTTTGAGAGCATTTTGGGCTGTGAAGTTTGTTAGTAACCAAAAAATATTTCATCCTACTATTTATTTAGTAAAACGAGGTGATTGAATTTTGAGGATCGAGCTTGAGTCCCAACAGTCTTAAAATTTTTGAATTCAGATCGGAAATACCGGTTGAAACATATGTTTTTCAAAACCTTTATACTCTTATACTTTACATTTTTGTATGATTTTAAATTTATTAATATTTTGTGACCTAAATTATTTCAGGGAACTTTCGAGGACGGAACTGAATTCGATAAAAGTGACAATGAAGGTCTTCTTATAACTTTGGGACATGGTCAAGTTATTAAAGGATGGGAACAAGGTTTAATCGGGTATTTATCAATTTTTATATTAATGCATTAAAAATCTGGAATTTCACTATTCTCTTTTCTTTTATTCAATTAAAATTCAATTTTGTTATGTTACATTCTTCATTTAGAACGAATCTTTTTAATTTTTAATCTCAATATAAAATTATAAATATTATTTAGTTTAATAATTCATAACTGATTGTACAATAACTAATTTGTAATTCTTTACAAACTTAACAATATTTCTCTAAAAAAATACATATTTTATTTTAGGATGTGTGTAGGAGAGAAACGAAAATTGGTAATTCCACCAGATTTGGCTTATGGAGCTGCCGGCGCTCCACCTAAAATACCTCCAAACGCAACACTTATATTTGCAGTCGAACTGGTTAAAATGGGTCAGAAAGACGAATCTACGCAATCTGAAGATTTTACTTCCAAAGAGGATCTTTGAGCAAATAAATAAGTCCATATTTTTATATTACACAATCCAATCCGGAAGTATTATTCAACAAATATAAATAGTCATTTAAATATGATAAACAAATTTCTACGAAAAATAAAATTAATAGGAAAATTATAACTGGGATTTGATTATGTCGACATTTCTTAATTCACAATTAGTGATTATTCACTGGATCTAAATCATCAAAAGAAATGTCTTCTGCAGTCTCAAAACGTGTCATGTTTAAAATGTTATAAATCGCGCGACTTATGCTGGCTGTTGGTCCCAAAACTTGCATTCTCACATCGAATTTCGACAAGAGAAATTTCCATTTTAGCTCCATTCGTTGTTCTGCTTTCATCATCTAGTAATTAGTAGTTGAAAATATTTTTTTTCAAATAAAAGTAAATTTATAGGGTGGTTGTTGGACCGGGAATTTTTTTCAGAGAAATAGGGTGGCCACAAAACTTAATTATCAAAATTTCTTAGCTTTTCCCAAGCCTTGGACTCACTTCAGAAATAAAAATAGTGTAAATAGTGCCACAAATTTGAAAAAATAGTGTTCAAAAAAGTGTCAGAAAAATTTTCAAAATAAAAAAGTATGCAATGAAAAATTAATTTGATTTTTTAAGCAAATTTTCCAGTTTTCTGACGTAATATTTTTAAACTACTCAAAATGAACTTTAATGTCTATTAAAAATGTCATTCTTTAGTTGAAAGTTCATTCTTTGCGGTTGAAAAGTTCACTATTAAAGTTTTGGTTAAGAATTAATCTTTATTGGTTAAAGATTTTATTATTTGGTTCAAAATTGAATTATTTTAATGAAAATTGAATAATTTTGTTTAAAAGTCATACTTCCTAATTGAAAATTCATCTGTTTTGTTGAAAGTTTGTCTTTTTGGTTTTAAAATTCAATAATTTGATACGAATTTTTTTCTTTCTTGACTAACACATTGTGTTTGAGTTGATAATTCAACTATTTTGTGGAATATTTACCTTTTGGTTTGAAAATTTATCTCTCTCTGTAGAAATTTCACCTTTTTTGGTCTTTCTTGCTTGAATTTGGTTGAAAATTAAATTTTTTGTTGAAAATGCATATTTTTGGTCGCAAATTAAACACTTTAGTATAAAATTTAACTATTTGTTTAAAAATTAAACCATTTATTCAAAAACATAACTATTCTGTTGAAAACTCTTTTTTTTAATTTACTTAAAATTTTATGTTTCTATCTGAAAATGTAGCTATTTCATTTTTTGTTGGAAATTTTTTCTTTACATGTTGAAAATTTAAGTGTTTGGTAGAAAATTTATGTAATTTGTTGATAATTCGTATATTTTGTTGGTGAAAAATCATCTACTTGGTTTAAAATTTAACTACTTTGTAAAAAATTCTTTTTTTTTTAAATATTCATCATTTTAGTTGAAAATTCCACAATTTGGTCGTAAATTAACTTTTTTGTTGAAAGTTCAACTGTTTTGCGAAAATTGAACTATTGGGTTGAAAATGTATGTATTTGATTGAAAATTTGTCTTTTTTGGTAGAATATAAATGTTATTGTTTAAAAATGAACTCTT
>CAKNXH010059470.1:54250-66584 GCA_932178445.1 Andricus quercusramuli
TGTTTTGTGAAAAACTGACTTGAAAATTCAACAAGTTTGGTCGATTTTTTTTTCTTTCTTGACTGAAAATTTTTTGTTGAAAATTCAGCTCTTTTGTTACAAATTCATTTTTTTTTTTGGTTGAGGATTTATCATATTAGTTGAAAATTCATCAATTGAGTTGAAAAATGTGACTCTTTTGTTGAAAAAAAGTTTCTTCTTGTTGAAAATTAAATTTTGTAACTAAAAATTCAACTATCCCATTTTTGTTTGAAATATTATCTTTTTGGTTGAAAATGTATGTGTTTTGTTGTCAATTCGCTTCTTTGTTGTTGAAAATTCCACTACTTAGTTGAATCTTGGACTTATATGTTACAAATAATTTTTGTAGTGGAAATTAATAATTTTTGTTGAAAATTGATTTCTTTTGCTGAAAATTGAACTATTTTGTTAAAAATTCTTTTTTTTTAGAGAATTAATCTTGTTTTTTTTAAATTCAACTACCTGGTTGAAAGTCGAACTACGTTTTCAAAAAAAGTCTTTTTTCATGAAAATTAATCTTTTTTGGATCAAAATTAAATTATTTTTTGAAAATTGACATATTTAATGAAAATTCTCATTTTTGTTTGGTAGAAGGCAAATCTTTAGTCGAAAGTTAAACTAAATACCAATCTTTTGTATGTTAATATTATTGTTGAAATGAAAATAATAGAAACCATTTTTTATGTTCCAAAATGTGGAATAAATGTATTTGTTTATAACATTTTTAAAAGCTACAATTCCTAATTTTTTTAGTAATTTCCAAGTAACACGCATCGTTTCGATCAAAATTGGATTTGTCTTTTTTTTATTATAATAATCTCGCCAAGTTTTCACAATTTTGCTAGATGTTTTTGATTAGTTAAAAAAATTTTAACTTGAGTTTGAATTTTTTAATTTCAATGACCGTGAAAATTTTGTTGTGAGTCGGGGAAAAACAGGATTTTTTTCTTCTACTGCAGCGGCCACCCTGATATAAGAGAGTTATAATTTAAATGAATGAAAATTCGAAATATTTCTTACTTGAAAGTCTGTAGCAGTGCATCCGAAAATTTGTTCAGCCGCCTTTCCAATAAGTCGGCATCCAACCAGATATCCAGTATCGTCTTTTAAATTCAATTTCACATTGAAAGTAACGAGATTGTAGGGTTCCCTGCTGCCATTTCCAGAAGGGCAGTCCAAATTCATACAAGAGTCGCGATCCTTCTGCACCATTCTCTTACAGAGTGCGCTAAAATTAAACAAATTAAATTACTTAAACTGAAGTTAGTACAGGGGTCAGAGGAAAAAATAAGCTCAAAAAAGGGGAAATAGGGTAGTTTTTCAAAAAAAAAAAAAAAAAGGGAAAAATGAAACGTAACGTTTGAGCGCCTAAAATATTTTACATTTCGAAAATATTTAATTTTCAGATCAGATTCAACGAAAAAGTATTGTATAGCTTCCAAGTTTTATTTAAATCCTAAATACTTTGGTTTCAAAACGATAAAATAAACATTGGCAATTTTTTTATTGGTAAGATTTTAAAATAAGATTCAAATAAATAAATTTCCAGCGTTTGACTTTAAATTCTTCAAGTTAGAACATTTAACTTCGCTGTTGCTCAAATTGAAATATTCCATTTTTTCATTATTTAACATTGTATATTTCAATGAACAACTTCTGTCTCCGGTTTTTACATTTTCTACATGTTTTAAAATTAAAATGTTTCAGATTCAAGTTTTTTTTATATGATTGTTCATTTTTTATGGACTATAGTTTCCAGCACTTGAAACTTGTTGCACTTATATATTTATAATTGTGTTACGCAATATATTATTTTTTATTTTGTAATTTATATATTTATAAAAAATGTATTTACGTGCTTTAAAATTATACAGATGCATTTAAATTTCTTCAAAAACAGGGAAAAATTTTACATAAAATTACGGTGGGTGCTATATTAAGTTAAGTTTAAAACGCTTCAAATTTCCAACATTTACAGAAAATTGTAATATCAACAAAATAGATGAATTTTCAACAAAGTAGTCGAATTTTTAAGCCAAGAAGACGAATTTTGATCCTAAAAGATTAATTTTCTACCAATAGAGACAAATTTTTAACAAAATAAATTAATTTTCAAAAATTAAGTTAAATTTTTAACTAAAAGACATAAATTTTCAACCGCAAATTGAATAGTTCAATTTTCAATAAAAATCTATTTTTCAACAAAAAAAATAAATTTTTTTCCAAATAAATGGAATTTCTACTAAATTGATGAATCTGTCAGGAAAAACAAATAGTTTTGCAACAAAGTTGTTCAATTTTCAATCAAATAGTTGAATTTTCAACCAAAAAAGATTTTTCAGTTTAGACAGAAAAAAACTTTCAACGAAATTGTTGAATTATCAAGCCAAGAGACAAATTTTCATCCAATAAGAATAATTTTCTACAAAAAAAGACAAATTTTTTTTAAAATACATGAATTTTCAACAAATTAGTTAGATTTTCATCCAAAAATGGAATAGTTCAATTCCCAGTCAAAAAGTTAATTTTCAACAAACAAAAAGTGAATTTTTAACCAAATAAATGAATTTTTAACTAAAATTATGAATCTTTAAGCACCAAAAATAGTTTTTTTAACAAGGTAGTTTAAATTTTAAACAAGCAATTGAAGAGTTTTTATCCAAAAAGATTAATTTTCTACTAAAAAGATGAATTTTCAACCAAATAGTTAAATTTTCAACTAAAAATAAAACAAATTTTTAACGTAAAATGGAATAGTTCAATTTCCAGTTTAAAAAGTTAATTTTCAACAAAACAAAAAAGACTTTTTAACCAATTAGATGAATTTTCAACTAAAATTATGAATCTTCAAGGAAAAAAAAAGACAGAAAAAATTTTCAACCAAATTGTTGAATTTTCAAGCCAAGAAGACGAATTTTCTACAAAGAATTTAAATTTTTAAGCCGAAAATATGAATTTTCAACAAGAAAGCTCATTTTCAAGCAAGCAGTCAATTTTTCTACCTAAAAAGATGACTTTATAACCAAATTGTTGAGCTTTCAAGAAAGTAACTAAATTTTAAACATAATAATGAAATTTTGAACAAAATAATTCAATTTTAAACTAAAGAATAAACTTTTAAACATAAAAAGATGAATTCTCAACCAAAAATTTAATTAGATGAATTTTCAATCCAAAAAGACAAATGCTTAACAAAACAGTTGAATTTTCAACAAAAAAAGATGAAATCTCAAAGAAAAATGTAATAGTTGATATTTCAAATAAACAAAGTTTTAATTTTAAATAAAAAACAGTTTAAATTAAACAAAAGTTGCATTTTTCACCAAAAAAGATTAAATTTCTGCCAAGAGATGAATTTTTAAACAAAAAAAACGAATTGTCAACCAAGAAAGATTTTGCAGTTAAGACAGAAAGGAAGTTTCAACTAAATGGTTGAATTTTTAAGCCAAGAAGACGAATTTTCATCCAAGATTAATTTTTTAACGAAAAGACAAATTTTCAACATAATACATGAATTTTCGAACAAATAGTCAAATTTTCAACTAAAAACAGAACATAAATTTTTAAAGAAAAATGGAATAGTCCAATTTACAAACAAAAAAAAAGATTTTTTAACCAATTAGATGAACTTTCAACTAAAATTATGAATTTTCAAGGAAAAATTTTGTTTTTCAACAAAATAGTTCCACTTTTAATCAGTTAGTTAAAGTTTCCACCAAGAAAGATTTGCAGTTCAGACAGAAAAAACTTTCAACCAAATTGTTGAATTTACAAGCCAAGAAGACGAATTTTCTACAAAACATTTGAATTTTCAAGCTAAAAATATGAATTTTCAACAAGAAAGGTCATTTTTAAGCAAGCAGTTCAATTTTCTACCAAAAAGGATGACTTTTTAATAAAATTGTTGAGCTTTCAACAAAGTAAATAAATTTTGAACAGAATAATGAAATTTTGAACAAAATAATTCAATTTTAAGCCAAAGAATGCACTTTTAAACATGAAAAGATGAATTTTCAACCAAAAATTTAATTAGATGAATTTTCAATCCCAAAAGACGAATGCTTAGCAAAACAGTTGAATTTTCGACAAAAAAAAATGAAATCTCAAAGAAAAATGTAATAGTTGATATTTCAAATAAAGTTTTAATTTTAAATCAAAAAAAGTTTAATTCAAACCAACGGTTGCATTTTTAAACAAAAAATTTTTAATTTCTGCCAAGAGATGAATTTTTAAACAAAAAAGACAAGAAATACAAATTTTTCTAAAAAATAGTTGAATTGTCGAACCGAGAAAATGAATACTCAACAAAAAAGTTATTTTCCAACAAAATAGTCAAATTTTAAATCAACGAGATAAATCTTTAATCAAAAAAATATGTGCATTTTCAACCAAAAAGGATGACTTTTAACAAAATTATTGAATTTTGAACAAAATAACTAAATTTTCAACAGAATAATGTAACTTTCAATAAAATAATTCAATTTTAAGCCAAAAACTAAAATTTTAAACAAAAAAAGATGACTTCTGAACCAAAAATATAATAGAATTTTTAAACAAGAATTAACTTTCAACCAAAATTAGTTGGATGTTTTTATTGGATTCTGTTAATTCAGTTTTCATTTAAGTGGAAAAACGAAGAAAGAGAGGAATACCGGGGAAAAATAGTAATTTGGATTATTTATAAAATAACGAATAATAGTTTAAATAAACAAAGGTTCACTTTTAATACCTTCAAAATATTATGTATGAAAATTCGAAATCTCGCTTAGAAAATTAATTTTTGGCTTATTTTATGTTAAAAATTTAAATTTCCACTGCACACTTTTAAATCTAATCATAGAAATGCGATTTTTATACAAAACACTTGAATTTTCAACAAACGATTTTTTCTATCAAATAAAAATGTGGTTGAGACTATGGTTCCTTTTAACAGAATATTAATAGTTTTAAAAGTAAATAATTTTTTTAAATACCATTTCGTGAGAAGATTTGCATCTTTGCTGTCTAAGTTAAGTTCAGTGATGCTTGCGTATAAAATCGCGGAGAACTGAACTGAACTCTTGAATTTTCAAGACAAAAAGGTCAATTTTCTACACACCAGTTTAATTTTCAAACTGAAAATATGAATTTTTCAACAAGAAAGTTAATTTTCAACTATTCAGTTGAATTTTCAACCAAAAAAGTTAAATTCTTAACCCGAAAAGACAAATTTTAAATAAAATAGTTGAATTTTACACCAAAATAGTTCAATTCCAAGTTTAAAAGGCAATCTTTGTTGAAAACCGTTGAATTTTAACCAAAAAGTTGAATTTTAAACCAAATAGTTGAATTTTCAAACCGAAAGGATGAATTCTCAAAAAAAAGTTATTTTTCAACAAAATAATCAAATTTTAAATCAACGAGATAAATCTTTAATCAACAAAAAATGTGCATTTTCAACCAAAAAGCTTAATTTTCAACCAAAAAGGATGACTTTTAACAAAATTATTGTATTTTGAACAAAATAAATAAATTTTCAACAGAATAATGTAACTTTTAACAAAATAATTCAATTTTAAACCAAAAACTAAAATTTTAAACCAAAAAAGATGAATTCTCAACCAAAAATATGATAGACTTTTTAACCAAGAATTAAATTTAAACCAAAAATAGTTGGATGTTTTTATTGGGTTCTTTAATTCAGTTTCCATTTAAGTGGAAAAACGAGAAAAGAGAGGAATACCGGGGGAAAAATAGTAATTTTGATCATTTACCGACTAACGAATAATAGTTTAAATAAAGAAAAGTTCACTTTCAATACCTTTACAATATCATGCAAGAAAATTGGAAATTTCGCTTAGAAAATTAATTTTGAGCTTATTTTATCTTAAAAATTTAAATTTCCACTGCACTCTTTTAAATCTGATCAAAGAAATACGAATTTTATACAAAGCACTTGAATTTTCAACAAAAAATTTTTTCTGTCAAATAAAAATTGAGACTATGATCCCTTTTAATAGAATACTAATAGTTTCAAAAGTAAATAATTTCTTTTAATACCATTTCGTGAGAAGAAGATTTGCGTCTTTGCTGTCTAAGTTAAGTTCAGTGATGCTTGCGTATAAAATCGCGAAGAACTGAACTCTTTCGTCGGTTCCAGTCGAGCCTGCGTTCAATTTTTGCGTGATTTGTTGCACGGTCATCACGTTCGTGATATTCTTTGCTGCAGGACATTATATCGATTTAAAATTCGATTGCAATTTTTCGAATTGATTTCCATTTATGATTACGATTTGGCTTTCTTTTTTTTTAAATTGTGTTTCTAGTAAGATAGGAAATGGGAGCTTCTTACGATTTGGAAGAGAGTAAGGGTCACTTGGTGACAATTCGGGTCTGTTCAGAGTCTCAAGTCTCAGGTCGTTTGCTTGTTGGACGCTCGGATTCTCTGTGATCAAAGTCTTCCTTGCTGAAATTAAGTAATTGAAATACGCTTTAGAAATAAATAATAAATAAAATAAATACGATTAACACCTATCGTTTTACAATTGTTTGATAAGAACGAAATATTTTACCGATAGAAATCACCGTTTTCTTCTTAAAATTATCATATCCCACACGAGCGTCTGCCAGGAAGAGAACCGTTTTTCGAGGCTCCCAAAGTTCAGACAGCCTGATCCACTCGTTATCCCAAAGTTGGAGGGAAATCGTTTTTTCCGTTGATGCATCAGCTACTTCGAAAGTGCGACACTTGAAGGATCGACCATCTCGACTTATAATGTCACGCACTTCACCAATCTGAAATTATTAAATAGTATGTTAATATTAATCATTGATAAACTACAAAAAAGAAGAAATAACTGATTTCAGACTTCACAGTCCAAAATGCTTTCCAAACAGGGGAAATAGGGGGATTTTTCACGAAAATGAGGGAATAATAGGAGAATAAATTCTTTTGAATAAAATTAATGTGGATACCACATTCCTAAGTTTTGAAGTTGAAATATATTGCATTTTTAACAAGAGAGATGAATTTTCAACCGAAAAGATGAATCCTTTATCAAAAAAGATGCTATTTCAACTAAAAACGACGAATTTTCAAACAAAAAAGTTTAATTTTGAAGCTAAGAGATGCAATGTTTTAGAAAAAATTTGACTTTTGAACACGAAAAGATGAACTTTCAATCAAGTAGTTGAATTTTCAACCTACAAAGATAAATTTTCAACAAAAGAGTTGAACTTTTAATCAACAAAGGTTTTTCAGTCAAGGAGGAAGAAAAAAATCAACCAAATTATTAAATTTTCAAGCAAAAAAGCTAATTTTCAACTATAAGTTAAATTTTCAACCTAGATAGTTGAACTGTCAACCAAAAAAGGACGAATTTGTATGAAAATGGTTTAATTTTCTATCAAAATATTTGAATTTTATAGTCAAATAGACGAATTTTCTACAAAACAGTTGAATTTTCAACCAAACAGTTGACTTTTCAACCAAAATATTTGAATTCTTAACCCAAAAAAACGAATTTTTGACAAAATAGTTGAATTTTCAACCCAAAAAGATGAATTTTCAACAAAATACATGAATTTTCAATTAAAGAGATGAGTCTTCATCCAGAAAAATGATTTTTTAACCAAGTTTTTCAACTTTCAACCAGTTAATTTGATGTTTTCACCAATAAAGATGAATTCTCAACGAAAAATTCAATAGTGGACGCTTCAGCCAAAAAAGATACATTTTCAAACAAACAGTTGCATTTTTTACCTAAAGTTATGAATTTTTGAATAAAAAAGATCAAATTTACACCTGAGAAATATTTTTTTAGTCACAAAAAAAAATTCCAACTAAATTGTGGAATTTTGAAGTGAAAAAGCCGAACTTTCTACAGAACAGTTGAATTTTCAAAAAGAAAAAAAATGAATTCTCAACAAAAAAGTTAATTTTAAACAAAATAGTTGAATTCTAAATCAAAGAGATAAATCTTCCACCAAAAAAGTTTATTTTTTACATAATAGCTCAATTTTCAACCAAGTTTTAGGATTTTGAAGCGAAAGCTTTTCCAGTCAAGAAAAAAAAAATTAAGTAAATTGTGGAATTTTCAAATAAAAAAAACGAATTTCAACAAAAACTTTAATTTTCGACCAAATAGTTTAATTTTCAAAATAAAAAGATGAATTTTCAACCAAAAAAGACGAATTTTCCAAAAAATACATGAATTTTCTATTAAAGAGATAACAAAAAAAAAGAAAAGAATTTCCAATAAAGTTGTTCAACTTTCAACCAAAAAAATGAATTCTCAACGAAAAATTTAATTGTGGCCACTTTAACCAAAAAAGATTTTGGTTTTAAATCCAGAACAGTTGAATTCAACAAAAAAGACGAATTCCGACAAAATAATTGAATCCTCAACCAAAAAAGATAAATGGTTGAAAAAACAGTTGCATTTTCTACCCAAAGTTATGAACTTTCAAATTAAAAATACAAATTTGCAACTAAGAATGATATAAAATTATGTATCTTCTACCAAAAAATTACACTTATAACGAAATAGTTTAACTTTCAACTAAGTAGTTGAATTTTCAATCAAAAAATACGAATTAAAAAAAAGTTACATTTTCAACAAAATAATTATATTCTTAACCAAAAGAGATGAATTCTGAACCAAACAACATAATAGTATACTTTTCAATTAAAAAGAATAAACTTTCAACCAAAAAAATTACTGTTCAACCAAAAGATGAATTTTAAATTCAAAAGGACAAATGTTATATACAAAAAGACGAATGTTCAACAAAACAGTGAATTTTTTTTTACCAAAAAAGATGACTTTTTGACAAAACAGTTCAATTTTCAACAAAATAATTATATTTTTAACCAAATAGTTCAATTTTCTACGCGAGTGTTGAATTTTCAATTCAAAAAGAAAAATTGTCTAGAAAACAGTTACATTTTTTAACCCAAAATACGAATTTTCCATAAGAAAGCTCATTTTCAACTATACAGTCAAATTTTTAATCAAAAAAATATTAATCATAAAAACAGTTCTATTTTAAACAAAATAATTACATTTTGAGCCAAAAGAGGTGGATTCTGATCCAAAGATAGAAAAATATGCTTTTCAATTAAAAAGCATAAACTTTTAACCAAAAAGGATTAATTTTTTACCAAAAGATAAAATTTGAATCCACAAGGACGAATTTTATATCCAAAAGGACGAATGTTCAACAAAACGGTGACATTTTCAATAAAAAAAGATTACTTTTTGACAAAGCAGTTGAATTTTCAACAAAATAATTATATTTTTAACCAAATAGTTCAATTTTCTAGGCAAGTGTTGAATTTTCAATTCAAAAAGAAAAATTGTCTACAAAACAGTTACATTTGTAAACCCAAAATATGAACTTTCAACAAGAAAGCTAATTTTAAACTATATAGTTAAATTTTTAACCTAGATAGTTGAACTCTCAAACAAACAAAAAAAAAACATTTTTTACACAATAGTTGAATCTTCTTGTCAAATAGACGAATTTTCTACATAACAGTTGGATTTTCAACCAAACAATTGATTTTTCAACCAAAATATTTGAATTCTCAACCCAAAAAGACGAACTTTCAGTCAAGAAGATTATTTTCTACCAAAAAAAAGAAGAATTTTCAATTAAAGAGATGAATTTTTAACCAAAAAAATTAATTTTCTATAAAGTAGTTTAATTTTCAACCAAATTGTGGAATTTTCAATCGAAAGATTTTTCAGTCAACAAAAACGTTAATTCAGATCCAAATAGTTGAATTTTCGACCTAAAAAGATTAATTCTTAACCAAAAAGATTATTTTCTACCAAAAAGGCAAATTTTTAAAAAATACATGAATTTTCAATTTAATAGATGAATCCTCAACCAAAAAAAAAGGAATTTTTAAGAAAGTTGTTCAACTGTCAACAAAATAGTTCAACTTTCAACCAATAAAAATGAATTCTTTACTAAAATTGTAATAGTGAACACTTAAACCAAAAAAATATTTTGGTTTATAGTCCAGAACAGTTGAATTCAACAAAAAATATAAATTTTCGATGAAATAGTTGAATCCTCAACAAAAACAGGTTAGTTTTCTAATAATAATAATATTAATTATAAAAACAGTTATATTTTAAACAAAATATTTACATTCTGAACTAAAAAGATATAAAAGTATAAAGCTTTTCAATTAAAAAGCATAAACTTCCAACCAAAAAAGATTACTTTTATACCAAAAGATAAATTTTAAATCCACAAGGACGAATTTTATATCCAAAAAGACAAATTTTCAACAAAACAGTGAAATTTTCGATAAAAAAAAAGATGATTTTTTGACAAAACGGTTGAATTTTCAACAAAATAATTATATTTTTAAACAAATAGTTCAATTTTCTACAGAAGCGTTACATGTTTAAACCCAAAATATGAATTTTTCAACAATAATGCTAATTTTCAACTATATAATTAAATTTTTAACCTAGATAATTGAACTCTCAACCAAAAGACAAATTTTTCTCAAAATAGTTCAATTTTCTATCAAAATGATAAAAAATTCAACCAAATAATATTAGATTTTTTAATCGGAAAGAAATTTCCGACCAAAAACGTAACTTTTTGACAAAACAGTTGAATTTTTAACAAAATGATAAAAAATTCAACCAAATAATATTAGACTTTTTAATCAGAAAGAATGAACTCTCAACGAAAAATAGATTTTTTTTTATTTATAGTAATTAACTTCGCATTTATGCGAAAAAACGATAAAAAGGGGAAGTTTCTTGAAAACGCAAAAAATATTTTTTGTTTAAAAGGGGAAAAGAGGGATAAGAGTGTGAAGTCTGTGATTTAAATAAAATAAGATCATGTGAATCTCACGAATGTGACGACGACCAAAAGATCAATAAACTGGTCTCTTAGCGCTTCGATATTTTGCAGAACATAGTTCAAAGATAGCAATGAATTCACGTTCTTCGTTGGCAGTTTGAGCAAAGGTTCATATTGAGCTCTGCCTTCAGTGTCGTGGTACTGAATAAGTGCGTTTCCTTCATTTACAGTGATTTGCAGTTGGCTGGTTACAGTCGGAACGAACATATCGCGTGTGTCATCAGGTCTGCGACTGAGCACTTTGCCGTTTATGATCTCGACTGCAAAATTAAAAGTTATTATTCATAAAGTTTAATTTGTCCCCCTTTAAAAATAATTTATTACCTAAGAAAATAGAATTTGAGTTTTTAATTTAAAATCCTATAATTGCAATATTTAAACTTGTTCAATTAGTAGAAACAGGGTGTCTAGCGTATCGTCAAACAAAAAGTCAAGGACTTTTCCAGGTTTTCCAGGACAGAAATATACATTTTTCCATGTACATTTTCACAGTAAAAAAATAATACTCTCCACGAAACATGGTAGAAAGTGTAGGTCTAACTGAAAAAGTGGCATGCGAAATTTCTCTTACGCCCCTAAAATCTGATTTTATAGAACAACATTTTTTTTGCATTGTTCATTTTTTCACGGTGAAACATCGCGACGCTACGATAAAAAATATTCAAAGTTTCTCTTTTTTTTAGCTTGAAAAACAATTTAATGAAACTTTTGAAATTCAATATTTTTTTTGCTTTTTATAATTTAGCTAATTTAGGTTTATTTGCAATGAAATAATGAAATTGTCAACGAATAGGTTAATTTTTAAACCAAATTGTTTAGTTTGCAACCTACAAAGATGAATTTTCACCTACATAATCGAATCTTAAACAGAAAAGTTTAATCTTTAACTAAAAACACATGCATTTCCAACGAAATAATTGAATTTTTTGTAAGACAGTTTTATTGTTAACAAAAACGATGAATTTTAAATCCAAAAAGACGAATTTTCTGTCGAAATAGGCGAATGTTCAACAAAACAGTTGAATTTGCAACCACAACTTTAACCAAAAATAGTTGAATTTTCAGTAAGAAAATTGGAATGTTCGCCAAAAAGACGAATTCTCAACGAAAAATTAAATATTTGGTATTTCAGAAACAACAGAAAACGAATTTTCAACAAAATAGTTCAATTTTGAACCAAATAGTTGAATTTTCAAAAAAGTAGTTTAACTTTTAACCTACAAAGATGCATTCTTAACCAAAACGACGAATTTTCAACAAAGAAAATTAATTTTCTACCAAAAAATGACAAATTTTCAACAAAAACCAATTTGCAAACGAATAATAATATAAACTTTCAACCGGATAGTTGAATTTTCTACTAAAGGCGACAAATTTCCATCCAAAAATGGAATAGTTAAATTTTCAGTTAAAAAAAATTAATTTTCGTAGAAAAAAA